>JAPKLY010000055.1:388929-451030 GCA_026898435.1 Prunella vulgaris | reverse complement strand
ATATATATATATATATATATATATATAATGTTTAAAAACACTAATTAAGAACTTATATACTATCTCATGTAGTGCCTCTTGTCCCCAAACTTCTCCTCATTGATATCCTATGCTCTCCAGTAAGAAAAAAAATGTTCCTAAATTAAAAGGAAAAACGTTTTGTTGGATTATTTTTTAAATAATCCACAAATATGCCAATGAGTCTCTCTGCTCCACTCTTCTACAAAGATTATTCAGTATGGTTGGATCACAATCTTTTGACTTTAATATAATATTAAAAAAGTTTATCTCATTCAAAAGGGTGAAACATGATAGGAGAGATGATAATTCAATAGAATAGGAAATGTAAAAAGTAAGTTTTAAGAGAAAAATATAAATATAACTATAAAAATAAGACTTCACTTGATTTTTTTAAGATACAAAAAAGAAAAATAGACCATCTCACACAAATTTTATATAAATTAATAAAAAATAAAATAATAATTTGATTATTCTCTTAAGAATATAGCAGTAATTATCTCCATCAAGTAACAATCTGCTCAAGAAATAAAAAATCAGATTATGATGTGGGAAAAAAAAAATACTCAAGAAAAAGTTCTTGCCGGATAATTATCGAGTAGATAATTTTCTAAAGTTTCACAACTTCAATTGAAGAGATCAAACCATGAAAGATTAGACAGCTTAATTTGAATGTCTCATGATGAAATGTGGAGTCGAAATAATTAAAATTTGGGGCCAGCCAATGAACAAGAGTATTCTACAAAGACAATTAAAATTTTTGGGATTTTAACACACATTTATGTATATAGTAGCACAGTATAAGAGCGAATTTCTAAAATAATGCTGGTGTGATTTTTTTTATTTTAGGTATGTGCATGTGTTGTAGATCCATATTTTTTTTTATATATTTTGACCCATTTTATAATTGACCCATAATTGTAACTTATTTTTAATAAATTTTATGGTATAATATTTTACATAAATTTGTCCTAATGTATCAAATATTGGTAAATTCTAACCAAATTTAGACTATAAACAATGAAATAATGGGAATTAAAGTATACTCTTGACTAAAATAACAATCTCGAATAATTCTATTGTTCGCAACATGTAATTAATTATATATGCAGATGAAGACGCTCGTAAAGAAGCACACCGATCACACCTCGGGAGGATGAAACACCAATTCCCTCCTTGGTTGGTGATGCCGCTTCTCAATCCCCTAACATATTTTATTGTAATTTGATTCCTCCTTCTATTCTTGTGTTGTCCGTTGTTTTTGTTCATATTTGTGATCTGCTCATCAGTTGTATTATTTAAATAATAATAATAATAAATGGGAATTTACATTTTCAGTTTATCTTTTTTGTTCATTTACTGGTTCATTTTTATTATTTTTGAATTTTTCTAATTTATTTTTCAATAACTATTTTAGATAATTTATAAAATATAACGTCAATTAAAACTATGTATCTTTTAGTCTTTCGTAGGTTAAAAGTGGCTAAAAAGATAATAAAAAAATTTCGGGATTTCATATATACTTTTGCATATCAACTAGTAATGCATTTTTAATGTATAATTTTTTAGCAATTTTATTTTAGTGTAAAATCTAGAATCACTATGTCTTCGTAATGGTCGACCCTAGTATGGTACTTGTACAAAATTATTTTATGAAATAGTCTCACAAATTAAATTCAAACAAGTTCCATAATTTGGCAATCAATCTTGAGACACAAAAGTAGAAATTAATAATATAGATTAAGAGGGCCTCATTGGTGTGAAAAGTACTCAAAATTTGTGTGCTTTAATTGCTTATTTTGATAGGATTTTGTGCATTTTTTATACTAATGTGGTAACTTTAACTTAATTGTAAAAATAATGCCTGTGGAGCAAATTGATGGAATAATTGAGATGAATTTATGAATTAAATTGTAAAATTAGTATTTGGATTTTAATTATTAATCATTTAATTAATTAAGATTTCATTACTTAAATAATCAAGCTGAGAAATATGTTTACAGGGTTAAAAGAGGAATTTCATTTCAACCAACAAAACACCCAAATCACGCTGAAAACCGCCTTCCACCTTCCACCTTCCACCTTCCACCTTCCACCTTCCACCTTCGTACGACGCCTCGTCGCACAATCACGCTGGAAACCAAAATACAGTCGCTCAATCCTCTGCCTTGTTCGGCCTACTGCTCTTCACGTTCGTTCGTCTCCGGAAAACCTCCATTTCCGTCACAAGCTCAACACCGCAATTCCCAGCCGCTGAAGCCAAATCGCTCGTCCTCTGCTTCGCCGCCTGAGAGGAGACGAACCTCTGCTCGCAAATCCGCCTTGCCGGAGAAGTCGCGCCACTCCAACCGCCTGTTCTCGCCGGAATTGTTCGAAGACCCAGATCCAATTGCCGCCGTCGCAACCTTCTACTTAACCACCGTGGAAACCGCAGGTGAGGAAGTTGGGCCAGTTTCAGTTTACTATATTAAAAGCCCAAAACTCTTTTATCCAGAAAAGGGCATAAGGCCCAATTTAAAGACCTGTGAGATTAGGCAGGGTATATATATACGTATTATCAGAGAGGAAACAGAGTAGTAGTAGTCTATGTTTTAAAAAATCGATCCTATCGGACTGCGAACCGGGGTAGGCAGTGTACGACTCTAAAGCGTTGGACCGCCCAACTAACGAGCCGCTCAAGAACCGGCCAAAAACGAAAATAAACCGGGTCGAACCTCGGTTCGTAGGGTGCGGCTGGGACTTATATTAAAAAAAAAATTGAAGGACTATTTTGCAATTTAAAAACTTTGTAGCCCTAATTTCTAAATACTAAATTCCTAAATGAAATCCCTAATCTCAGATTCACACTTTCACTTTCACTTTCACGACATTGAGCATTGACGAAAAAAAATATAAGAACCCAACACATATAGGCGGCGGGCGGCGGCGGCGTTCCCTCCAGCAGCGGCGGCAGGCGGCGGCGTTTCCTCCAGCGGCGGCGGCGGCGGCGCGTTTCCTTCAGCAGCAGCGGCGGCGGTGAGTTTCTCTCCAGCGACGGCCGCTCTCCTTCCTCCGACGGCGACGGAATCTCCAGTCGATTTAAGTAAGCTCTACTCTTTTATATAAAATGCGTATGATATATATATATATACATACATACATATATGAACTTTTGTATTTATATATTTCTTTTTGAAAAGAAAATTTTAATTGAGAACCAAACTTAAAAATAAAATAAAATTACAGAACGAATTTTATGTATTAGGTTTCTTAAGTTCATTATATTGAAGGCCTACCACTAATATCCTCAAATGTTGGTTATCTAATTACACAGGGAAGCCAATAAACCATTTGAGACATCGGCAAAGCTCCATTAACATTAAAAAAATCTAAACATTAAGAATTATTGCACTTAAAAATTAGCCCATGTTTATGAAATTATTGCAATGTATCTTAATTGGCAGTGATTACAAACACTGAGAATCAGAGTACCAATGTGATCAGTGTTTGATGATTGGCCAATGTGAGAAATTTCACATTTGATATTTGTCAGATTTGTGTTGAATTTAGCTTCATATTTGATATTTGTATGATATTTGGTGGATTTATTTTAATATTAAATATAATTATGACATCATACCGGCTCAATCGCTTTATTAACGACCAAAAATTCTAAGGTGTCCGGTTCAATGTCCGATTCCGCTTTTTAAAACATAGATAATAGATGAGATTCATACCACACATAAACAACAAATTTTTATCCTTTTTAATGAACAAAAATGACAGAATAAACAAGTATATTCAATACAAATCTAATTTATCATAGTTTAGATGATTGAGAGTGGAAGTTTCTTTAATATTATTATTATTAATTTATTTATAGAAATATTAAAAAATAGTTTAGTCTTGTATATACTAAATACATTGTGTAATTTAAATGCATTATTAAAAAATTACATTGTATTAAATTTAATTTTCAATAATAATAATTGGGATAAATTTTAAAAAATATACTTAAATTGTATTGAATCACCTAATGCACGAGAAACTTATTCTAGAATGGTAATATTGTGAAACTCGTTCATACTATAAAATTTATACCGAAGATTAATTATATATTTACAGATACCACTAAATATACTTACTGATATCACAAAATATATATCATATCAATAAATACAACTAATAATATCAATAAGCAGCTTAAATTCCATAAATTTATTTTTGTGTTAATAGTAATATTTAAAAAGTTGGAGCATTTGCTTACTGATTCATAAAAAAATGTCTATATTTACAAATCGGTTCAAAAAATTCTCCCAAAAGTATTTTTTCTGCATAAAAGCATATTATTTTTCTGCACGAAATCAGTTTATAATGGGCCAGTCACAAATTGATATAAAATAATACACTATTTTCAAATAGGTACAATATACAAAAAATAACTCTGTTATTCAACTTATATTTACACTATTATGTAAAAAAATTATATCTATTTAAAACTAATATATTATTTTGATATCAATCTATAATTAATGACAATTTTATGAACCATTTTATAATTTTTCCGGAAAATCTCTTACATCCAGTCAAAACCCGGTCAAATATGAATCCAGTATATCGCACTAGTTCACCACTTTCAGTTGTTATTCTTTTGTTTTTCTTTTTGTTTTCCTGACAAATTTACGAATTTCCAATTATATTCTCTCCCTTTTTCACGCCTTTGCTGCAGTAAATGTTTCTCTGAAACTGTGCTCTTATACACGATTGATGCATCCCCATCCACCATAACGGCTACATTTAATGGTTTCAATACTTGTGTTCCTTGATTAGACCATACAATTATTCCCATTTATTTCTCTATTTTTCGTGTTTATTTCCTCGGATTTATGTTTTTCCGACTTTCCAGTTGCCCAAATAAATGAATTACAAGTGAGTTTTTTCTCCAATCTCAATTGTCTTTCTTGCATTAGATCAGCAAATGCCTTCCTTCTGCATTTTTTTTTACCGATTTTTTTTTTATGGGTTTGTTCTTATATGCTACCATTTGTTGAGATGTTGAATTTCGGTGAGGATCTTGATTTTTTTTTATTTCTGGGTTCTGATTCATTGATGAATTGAGCGTGAAATGATGTTGCGATCGGTTCATGGGTTGAAGTCTAAATCAGCATTTTTCACGGTTTATATCAATTCTATCTGCAGGGCTTGTTGTGTTCTTAATTTTAAACATTTTTCTGCTATAAAATTTGCGGTTATTTGCATATGCATTTACTTGGAAACTGCTGTGTTTTACATCTACTATGATCTTCTGCATTTTAGTTGTATCTTCAATTTGTGTTATTCACTACATTTGGGGATTCTTATTAGAAGTTGTGTTTACTAACAGTGAGATGTGGGATTGGCAACAAGGTCAAGATTGTGATCTTGAAGATAATGCCAACATAGGTGAGTTTGATTTGCTCTATTTTTAGTCAATTAGATGGAAATGATGCTAAGACATTGATGTTTTATCTTACTCTTTTGGGCAGTAGCGTCTAAGTCTCGATTGGGCGAAAATGAAGAGCATCTGTCTGGTTCGTTCGATGATACGACTACTACACCACTCAAAGCTTGTGGTGATTTAGCTTACCATATAAACAGCAATGGTGGGATGTTACTTCTCTTACATTTGCACTTAGTGTATATTTATCATTCTTCTGTCTTTATAATGGCATCGCTTTTATACACTAGCTATTCATCTTTGAAGTGACTTGGATGAATGTGAATTCGACATACTAGTATAGCTTCATTGTGCTCGCAAAAATTTAGCACTGTAATGTTTATTCCGTTCTTGAAGTAGTGATTCAAAATGCACCTATAAAATCACTTTCCGGTAATGCATTTTCCTCACACTAAGCTTATGCTTGTTTAACACTCTCTTGGTTTAAGGATTGATGGTTTGTATGCACCTTAAATGCTACATATTTATAATGACGTTGCATGGGGGAAGGGGGGTATTTCGTGCACAATGTAGCTTCAATGTTTTCTAAATGAATTGCAGAAGTTATGGAGAAGGAGTTTGAGCAGCAAAGAGAGCACTCTGCTCAAGTAAAAAGGCGCCGTATGCTACAATTCGAGTCGGAAGACCTCGATGCATCTCTTCTCAGTGACGAGATGTTTCTAAGATCTGAGGTGATGCCACCCGTTGCTCTTCTTTTGGTATTGGTTTTTACTCCACTTTCCAAAATGGGTTACAAGAAATCGAATATAATGATTCATATGTAACCATCGTATCATGTTCATTTATCATGCTTCACTTGTAGCTTTTACATCCCTTTCCGCCAAGATGATATTGGAGTTACTAATGATACTTTAATTAAGCCTCATACGAAAGCACATGCAATCTTCAATCTTATGCATTGCTTTGTGGTATCCCATTTAGTCAAAGATGATACTATATGCTAATTTAATTGAACTTCATATTAGAAAAACCAATAAACTTCCAATATATAGTTTAAGCATTGGAGCTTCAAGCGATCAATTTTTGGTCTATAATTAGTTACTCGTGTAGCATTGTGCATTTTTCTATATCGTCACTAATTTTACTCTTGTTTGATGTATAGGAGACGAAGGATTCACTTGAATATGTAATTTCTGATATGTCGGAGTGGGTTGCTGGATTTGCAGGTTGGTCTCGTTGCATATTCTTAGATCAAGATAGACCCGAATCACATTGTTGTATGATATCAAGTAATAATTCCAATATTTGCAGAATGCGCATCAGGATCGGGCAGTGAGTATTTGGACCCCTCGTCTGAAAGGTGGATTGCGGGTTGCTTTAATGATTCTGAAATGCAGCTCAGTGCAGAGGATATGTAAGTGTACTTCGGTTTTGTTCTTCCATTTCACAAATTTAAATAATAACTCTAACAAGCTTTCCCCACGAACAGTAGTGGTGCACCCGGAGCATCCAGTGTCCAAGTTGAGATTACAGGTGGGCAGTGGCACAAAGAAATACATCTTGTTGATTATTGTTGTACTGTTTTTCATGGTTTTTTCTAAAATGGATTTCTTCCTACTTTGCAGAGCTTTGTAATACCTCTCCTGAATACGAACCCAATGCCGTTCAAAAGCTTCCTGTTCATACTCCAGGAAATATTATTCTAAAAGGTATCCTCGCTCTGTTCCAATTTAACCGTTTGTTCCCAAATATGTCGTCGCACTAGAGAACATAAATCATTCCAATTCAACTTTATCTTTTTCTTAACTTTTGATGCCTCATTTATTGATATGCAAGAATCCATGTGAAACATTCAAAATGATGTATTATTCATGTACACATCTGAAAGCCCCTCTCTTGTCTAATTTTTATTCTTGACGCATCAGGTAGAAAGTCGTACATGCGTACACCTCCCAAACTAGCTTCATCGGTTGTCTACCCATTCACCTTCATTAAACCGTGTGGTGTGCATGGAGACGTGACTCTGAAGGACATAAACCAACGGATACACAACCCCCCGAAATCCAAGCAAAACGAGCAGGAGGACCCTTGCGTTCCTTACCCCACGTCAGCATTTTCCGGGAAGCCTGTTGTGGGGAAAACCAAGATTCGTACCGAAGGCGGAGAAGGCAGCATCACGATTCTTCGGACCAAAGGGTAAGGCGCCTCGTCGCTTTCATGATTTCTTTTTGTTAATTACAAGAAAGAAGCTAACTCTATGATTGCTATTAGTATCCTTCTTAGTGTTTTGTTAATACTTTGTAATCCTTGATTTCTTCACATATTTAGCAGTAATTAAGGATCTGGGCTCTAGTTGCATCTGATCCTATAAACAAATCCAACATTGCTTGTTATTTAAGTAAACATTTGTCTTTGTAAATTTATTAATGCAGGGCTTGCTCTATAGTTACTATTAAGGCTTGGAACTTTGGGGTATGCTCGACCGCATCAGGTGCAGTGCACCAGTGTCCAGTCAGCCATTCACAAACCTCCACTTTTCTAGTCAATTTTACGGATTAAGATATTATAACTAATTAAAAATATTTCACATATATTTTTGACTTTTAATTGGTTGGGCTCGTTGGATCAGTTGGTCTCGCCATACATAAAAAAAATTGAGTTAAAATATACTTTTTTAATATAGTGATAGATGTTAAGATAAATTGTTTAATCATTTGATTATTGATCAAATTTAATGTATTATATTTTTCAAAACTAAAATATGAAAAGAAGTAGAAGTGAGTTCCTCGCTTGGACTTGCAGTCCGTCAATAAGTGGGTTGGATTAGATATTTTGCAGTTCGTCAAAATTTTAATTTGCCCCATCCTATCAAAAGGTGGACTTTTGCGGATTTTGGTCTATGCCGTTTTGCTGATCCGTTTCGACAGCTCTACTATGTAAAATGAGTTCAAAGATTCCAAAGTATGGGCCGGTGTGAAAAGTATCTTAATGGGTTAGGTTAAGTGTTTTGTCAACTCTCAATTGGACTCACATAGGCAAGGCGCCTTGTAATTTAGGTACTATGAATTGATTTTATTAGTTTATTTATTTCGAGTTTTTGCTATTTTGTATTCTTTTACTTTGGAAGTATATGGTTTTTTTTTTTTTTTTAATGTATAGATTTTGAAAATTTAGAGGCGTCGAAAAATCACAACATATGTAAGTTGAAGAATTTTGTGGGTTTTTTTTTTTTAATGTTTTGTTTATAATTATGTGAATCCAAAACTCTCACATATCATATATTAATATTTCATTTTATATTTTGTTACTTTTTGCATACATAAATTAAGACATTGTCGTTATTATTAGTTAACACGTGATGTATTTTATAAGACCCTAATTAAATCTTTTTATTCAGTTATGAATTAAATTAAATAATTTAATAACAGATAATCAACTGTAATTTTTTCTTCTATATTCAAAAATTGGAAAAGTGAAGCACACTCAAAGTAACTCATGAAAGAAATGAACATCTTTTGCAATTCAATTCAATTTTAATTTTATAAGGGAGTTCATTTTGGATTTTAAAATCTAATACTATGTTCTAATTTATGTTTTAAAATTTTAACTCTAAGCCCCCAATAAATAATATGCTCTACTTTTTATTTACTTTTACATCATAAAATTAAACGTACCCTACTAAAAGAGAAATATACAGATCTTAAAATCTCCTAAAATATAAAATTTATTAATTTTTAAAAGTATTTTAATTAATTACTTAAAAATAAAAAATAACCCGATGATAATATTCATTCTATTCAAATTTTAGTCTGACAGACCATAGTTGTAACTTCTAAGAGTTAAGTCAACCATAAAATACCGAAAATGAATAATGGGTCGTTTACTTATTGGTTCAAAAAATTAATTATATTTACAAATTAGTTCATAATTTCTACATAGAAATGTAATTTTTTTCTTCAACATAAACATTTTTTTTTCTTCACAGAACCAATTTATAATTAGTATCAATTTTGTGAACTATTTTGTAATTTCCCAAGAATAATCTTATGCAAATGCTTACTTATAGGGTCAAGTGATTTAGGTTGAGTATCAAAGCCTAAAATGTACTTCTCCTTCATATATATATATAAAGTATTTTACTAAAACTTTATACCTAATTCCTTTTATTAATCTGCACCCTAAATTATCAAATGTATTTATACAAAAAAAATAAAAATTACTTTATTAATCTCAACATTTACTTTTACTAGTCTTGGTCTTTTTTCTGCACGAGTTTTGAATAAATTAAGTATATGAGTATAAAATTGAAGTGAATTTATATTGATAGCGTAAAATATTATCTTTGAAAAACATGACTAATTTTATTGAATAAATTAAAAAATAGATCTAAATAAAATTGGATGGATAAAGTATTTTTCAGTGTGTTATGAGATGGAGGGAGAATATGCATAATTCATTTGATGTAGACGGTGTTTTGAAATCAACTTAAAAAAAAATAATGATTCTTGTTATTGTGGCTGAGTTAAAGAAAAACCAAATAAATATTTCATCTGTTTCACATGAATTTGCATACTTTTTTTTATTTGGACGTCTCACACAAATTTACACACTACTAAAAAAAGAAACATTGATTTACGTGCACACTCACAAATCTATACATATATTTACCCATATGCCACTACTTCCAGGGGCGGATCCAGAATTTATTAATGGGGTGGGTTGAATAACAAAAGATTTGACACTTTAAAATTTATATATAATAAAATATTTCGATGTTTACTTAAATATCTACTTAGTTACGCTTATTAATATTTTATAAGATCTACCATCTTATAAGTTGTTTTAATAGTTTATTATACATTATTAAGTAGCATAATTGATAAAGTATTTGACTAATAAAACATATAAGATCTTTGATAATTTAAAATAAATATTTTTTAATTCTAATTTTAGCATAAAACAATTATTCTTAAATTTTTTTTATGTTGATGTAGATGTGAAGACTTTTTGACATTTCATAAGCTGTCAGGAGCTTATGTTAAAATCTAATAAGCTATTAAACATCTTATGTTATTAAATAATTTTTTAAAAGAATATTTTTCAAATATTTTGAGGGTACTTATATGCTGCTAAAACAACTTATAAAATATTTTAAAAGCTTATAAGATAAGCCAAATATGCTCTAAAATGTGTCCTACGAAACTTCAAAATATAAAATGCATCAATAATTGAAAATCTTCTATATTCTTAACAAATATCTCTTTCAATATAAAGCATATGACAATCTTTAAATAAATCATCCAATTTATTTTCAAAATCTCATCCTCAACCTAACTTTCTTGTAACCAAATGAAAATATACTAATTAAATTATTAACTCAAATAATTTATCAATATTTTAATTGAATTACTTAATTTGATGAAGAATTTTCCTCAAAATTTTGTACTTAATTTTTTTGCGAAAAACGAAATGAAAATATTTGGGAGTTGAGATCACAATAGCAGCTAGATAGAGAAGGGGAAGACGACTCAAACATAAAAAAAATACAGTATTTATTATTATTTGTGAAGTGTCATATTAAAATAGTTTGAAATTATAAATTGAGGATTTGAATTTTTCTTACCTTGCAAATGATTTGGACTGGGCTCTAAGAAATAATAACATAAAAGCATAAATATATGTAGGTAAAATGTTTGGGCTTGCACTGGACTTCAACCCAGTGCAGCCCCCACTATGATACGCCCCTGACTATTTTATATATAAAATACATTTTTCTTAAAAAATGTGTTATCCAACAGAGTGCAAATTCCTACGGGACGGGGGAAGTATTTTTTTATCTCACAAATATCAACTTTAATTTGACATAAAATTTCATTCTCTCCACAATCTCATTTCTAACCAAATATTAATTCATTATTCGCTGGATTATATTCATCCACATTTTTCCACTTTCATCCCATATCCCATCCGTCACCACCTCTAAAGAAACACACCCTAAGTCTCTTGAATAAGCTCTTCAATTCTGGGGCTTTGTTGTAAAAGATGTATTACCTACGTCCCTTAAGTTAACATATTTTTTTAAAATTGTTTCATAAAAGTTTGCATACTCTCAAAATAGAAATAATTTTTTAAATGTCCACCCTCAAAATTTCTACCTCACAATCTTCATCCTATGCATTCTATTCATTATATTTTTCTTAAAATCTTTGCTCCCAAAACTAATACTGCAAACTTTTATAAGATGGGGTAGTAGGTGTTTTGTACTTCTCTCTTATTAAGCTACTAAATTGTAATATGCATGTTAATGGGTTCAAGGATAAGAGACCAACTCCACACCCAACCAATAAATGATACTTCCTCCGTCCATGAATTTTTTTTCCCATTTCATTGTGGGCACGAGAATTAATAAAAAGTAGTATTATATTGAAATGATAGATAAATTAAGGAAAAAATAAGAGTATTAATGTGGGGCCCAAAATTTTATTGTGAGTGTGGATTGTTTCCAAATAAGGAAATGGAAAAAAGTTTTGTGCACAAACAAAAAAGGAAAGTGAGAAATAATTTGGTGGACAGAGGAAGTACTATTTTCGTTTCAGAGAAATTTGCACTCTTTTTTTTTATTTGAACGTCATACATTAACTTTTACACTATTGAAAAAGAAAATATCAATTTATATGCATGCTTACAAAACTTTACATATATTTACTTATATGATACTCCCTCCGTCCCGTAGGTACGGGACGACACATTTTTTAAGAAAATTGTGTTTTATATATAAAATAGTGACATGTGGGTAAATATGTGTATATGTTTGTGAAGTGTGTACGTAAATCAATGTTTCCTTTTTTAGTAGTGTGTAAATTTTTGTTGGACGTCCAAATAAGAAAAGTGTGCAAATTCCTGTGGAACGAATGAAGTATTATTTTATTTAAAAAATTATATATTTTTTAAAATATATGAAATTTTAATAGTACATTTTTTTTTTGGAAGGATGGAGTAGTGATTATAGCATCTAATCATGTGACTTACATAGATTTAGAATGCCATTATCATATTGAATATTTGCATGGTTGTTATCTTTTTAAATAGCATTTAGAGTTATAAATATACAATAAGAATTGATTTGTATCTGAAGTTGAAAGATGCATCTAATGTTATGCTAATTCGACAAATGTTGCAACACTATTATAAATAAATTCATATATCGATTATATGTTAATTAAGTAATACTCCCTTCGTCCCAACATTTTCTTCATAGGTGAAATTTCACGCATATTAAGAAAAAATGAAGTATGTGAGTGTGAAGTTAAATAATAAAATATAAAAAACGTATTTTATTGACTTTTGTGAGTATGAATTGTTTCCTTTTTTGGGGTGTGAAGAAAGAGTTGGGATATCTATTTAAGGAAAGTGTGAAAGTTATCTTGGGACAGAGGAGTATAATATTAGTGTGAATAAGTACAAAACTTGAAAACCACTCATACACAAGGGCCTGCTGTCGTTGGGTTTACCTAACATTTGTTGATCAATAGAAAATTGAATCATTTTGTTTGTTAATTATGGACTTCTACAACTTGCATCTTTTTAATTAGTGAAATATAATACACTAAATCCCTCTTATAAAGATAGTAATATTTATAAATTTACATAAATTAATTAAACATTATTTATTAGTGTCTTTAATTATAGATTATAAATATAAAATTTTGATATACTCTCATTTATTAAATACAATTAAACAATAATGATAGAATAAATATGGGTATTAAATTGGAGTACTTAATTAAATATTTTATGTACAAAGTTACTATGATTAAAACATATAAAAAAGGAAATGTGCAATATTTTTATGGTATAAAGGGGTATCAAATTCGTGACTTGGACAAATAGATTTTTATGTTATTATTAAAAAAAAATATTTTTCAAGTAATAATACGTGTGTTTTCAGTAATAAATAAGATAACTTGTACGATGAAGCTAATGCATACAAGACTAAAAGTACTCTTAAGAGTTCATTTGGTTCGTAAGATAAAAGTATCTATCCGTAAAAAATATTACGGATAGATATTTTTATCTTATAAACCAAACACACCCTAGGAATATATATTAAACAAATAACAAATTATCATCTCTGTCTCCCTTTGAAGATATCAGCGGGACGGGACAAATAGAGATAGGGGCCAATCTGAGTAGGTATTGTGTACAATGGTTCATATCATAAACTATTTTTTAACAAGATAAAAAAATTAATTCATAAATATAAATTTTATATTATAAAGTTATTTATATTATAAAAATTATTTATATAATACTTTGTCAATCCGCATCTCTGTAGTTGTGAAAAATTCAATTTATATATTTGTGTATTTTATGGGAATAAATTACTTCCATCTCCGTCCTGTTGAGAAACTTACCCTCATGAAAACTCTTCAATCCATGTAAATTTATTTTTATTATTTTAAATTTTATTAATCAGAATAATCACCATTCGCAAGTTTAAATATGAAAACATAAGATGTATTGAAAATTTTAAATATACTCAAATATATCCCATTTATTAAATATACTCAAATAAAATTTAAAAATTATCATATATTACTAAATATATTTATTAATTTCTATAATATTCCTACTCCATTAAATTTTTTTTTCTCTAAATTTTTTTTGACTCTTTCTTAATTTGTAAATAAAATCATAAGAGTTTAATTAAAAATTAATAAAAAAACACAAATTTAAAAAAGTAATAAATAATTTAAAAAATAAAATGAATCTTCAAAATAATTAAATAGAGTAGTATTTGAATAATTTTTTTTAAAAAATTAATTAAAATTTGAAAAATTAAATAAATCATGAAAAATAAGAACGTAAGTTTAAAAGAAAATTTAAAATATATATATAAAAATCAACAAACTCTTCAAAAAATATTTAATTTTAAAAAAAAATAAACTAAAGCTTAATAAAATCATATTTTTTAAAGTCAACTAAATTTTATAAATAATTAAACCTAAATTTAAATTTAAATTATATTTTAATTTTTATTTTGAATTAAATTTTTAATTTTTTAAAATTAAATTCTTAGTTTCAACTATTTTTAAAGTTTTAGTTGAATTTTTAACTATTTTTTATAGATTTAACTAGATTATTTGATGATTTAGTTGTTTTATTTTAATATTTTAAAATTTTATTTTTTAAATTTATTTTTATTTGATTATTTAAATATTTATCAAATTTTTTAAAATATTTATCAGATTAAATCCTTATCAAAATCAGAGATGTAAATGGCGGTCATCGAAACCGCCTAGATGTTGGGCAACACTCGTCTGCCGACGCCTAGGCCAAATTGTCGAGAAAAATCGACCAACACATATGGTGCCCCCTTCCCCCTTTTTTCAATTCTAGTTCAAGTTAAAAATTAAAATTTTAATTAAAAGATATAAACTAAACTACTAAATTACTAAAAATGAAAATTTAATTGAAATACTTTATAATTTATTTGTAATATATGTTATGCTACTTTTGTATTTCATTTAGAAGTTGGGGTATGCCGTATTATTATAGTTTTTTTAACATTTTGTTGACTTGCTACATTTTGTGAACAATGCATTTGATTATTAATTATGTTTTAAATTTATAATTTATCGTATAATGTGAAATTTTATTAATATATGTTTACAACAAAATTATACTATTAGAAAGAAAAAAAATATATTGGCACCATATAGACGGTGTCTAGGCGGTCTAGACGTTTGACGGCACTCGGCCGCTCGACTAGGGGTGACCATGGCTTGGTTTCGTTTACCGAACCGAATAGTCAAAACGAACTAACCGAATAAATCATTATAAGAAACTGAAACCGAACCCGAACCATATTTATTTAAAATCGAAAAAACTGAAATAAAATTTTTTGGTTCGGTTTCGGTTTTATACGAAATAACCAAAGTATTTGTGAAAAAGATAATATTTAATGTTACATATATATATATGTATATATGTTATGATTTGAAATGATAGATTTGATTATTAGAATTAAAAATTAAGATTTAAAAATATATTATATATATATATATATCAATATATATATATTCATATATCCGTATGTATAGTATATAAAATTTATAAATTATATGTAATATATATAAGTATATATAGTAATATGAATATAATTATATTTCGGTTCGGTTTTCGGCTATATGATTTTTTACTTTAAAAATCGAAATCGAAACCGAAAATCAAAACCGAACCGAATACCAAATTAACACGAACCAAAATTTTTATTTCGGTTCAGTTTGGTACGGTTATTCAATTTTAACCAAATAGTGCTCACCCCTATGTCCGATAATCGTCAAACGCCATTTGCACCCTTCGTCAAAACTCTAATCATTTCTTCCATAAAATTAAGTATTTTTTTATATGAATTAATTTCTCTTTTTACTATATATATATATAATATCCTTATACTATATTAAATAAAATATACACAATTCAGATTCAATATTATCTCAGATTAAATCCTTACTGAAACTCTAATCCTTGTCCTATTCACCTTTACAACCCTCATAAACTCTTGACCTTTTTTTCCTGAACACAAAATTTATTAAAAAAAAAAAACCAAACTGGATTTGTGTGAGTAAGAGAGAGAGAGAGGGCAATTTGGTCCATCGGAGATTGAAGATTACAGGTAATTTAGTTGGAATAAGATGCACGGAAGAGTACATTTGTTTTTTTCCTTTTGGTAGTATCTTTGTACGCATTTATTCTCTCTCTGAATCTTTTTCCGCCATTAATATAGTCCAAAGCAAATATAGGAAAACCTTAATTTTAGCCAAACCCGCGCTTTTATCTCTCCTCCCCTCCCTCTCTCTCTAAACCTCCCTTTTCCTCTTCATCCCCTTTCTTAATTTCAACGAATATTAGTTTTGACCAGAAATTTCCTCAATTCCCCTCTGCACTTGCGAAAAGGTACTCAAATTGGTCGGTCAATTTTTGCGTCTAACTCATGTTTTTTTGATGCATTTAACGCCCTTTTCTGTGGAATTTCTTTGTGGGTTTTTTTTTCTTCATGATTGTCGATTTCACAATTAATTTTCTTGTTGAATGGGTCTCTGTTTTTTCTGTTTCTTTTTTTATTAATACCCTTTCCCCCTTTTTGTGGGTCGTTTTCTTGGGGTTTACTTATTTAGTTTAGATGATTATTGTTATTTTTTGGGTATTTTTTATATATCCAAGAGTGGTTGGTGATGCGATTATTATCAAATCAGGCTTTTGAATTTTCGAAAGTCAATCCAGTTCTTTTTCTTTCTTGAATTATTGTTCTTCCAATTTTAGATCCTCAGGAAAAGTCATTCCTTTTATATCTGTTTGGAGAAATTTAGGTTTTCATCTCAAGAAAGCTTGTTTTTTAATTTGCTCAGAAGAGAAATTGGGAGTTATATCTTGTCTTTTTGGTTTTTGTTTTGATGATGAAAAGTTCCAATTCTTGAGGAGAACATCTGATCTGCATCAAAGAGTATATAGATTCTTGCTTTTTATGTTCATAGCTCTGTTGAATTTCCTGCAATTGGTTGTATCAGAGTGCTTATATTCATCAATTTATCGATTTTTTCGATTAATTTTGTTTAGTTGGGAGAAGAAATTTCTGAGTCTACCCAGATATGGAAGGTGGGGAGGTGCCTAAAACCGCGAAGTCATGCGAACAGGGTCGGGTTTTAGAGGGCTCGGTTCTGAAGGCGTCGGGAAGTGAGGGGAACCTTGGAAGCATTAGTAGCAAGGATATGATTTTTCGAGCTGACAAAATCGATCTAAAGAACTTAGATGTTCAGCTCGAAAAGCATTTGAGCAGAGTTTGGTCAAGAAATGTGGAAGGGCAAGCCAATCAGAGGCCAAAGGAAGTGTGGGAGATCGATCCTTTGAAGTTGGAAATTCGATATCTCGTGGCGCAGGGCACGTATGGGACGGTTTATCGGGGCACTTACAATACTCAGGATGTTGCAGGTAAATCTTTGTCTTAATGTAGCTATAGCTATGATTATGTGATTGATTTATGCATAATATGAGATGGATGGAAGTAAAAGATTATTGGTTAATGTGGATGGAAGTAGGTGGGATTGTTGTTACAGCCTGTAGTAATGTTGTGTGTCAAGACTATTCCAATATTGTTAAACTTTTATAGTATTACTTAATAATGATGATGAATATTTCGACTCGAATTTGAGTTCCATTAATCAACTTGAAAAGTAGAACATATTATCAATGAGGCAATGTTTCTTGTAGACATTTTGCTACAAGAAGTCGATGAATTTTAAAATGGACAAGTTCAAACAAATTCATTTAATTCGTAATGGAGATATTAAGTGTACTTTGAGGCCTCATTTGATGTTTAATTTTATAATATTATGCTCTTGTGGAGGCTCTTCTACTGTAAAATTAACACATTTGTTATAATCCGAAATAAATTAACTATCAAGTGTGTTTGTTTACCCATTATTTGTTTAAAATATACGTATTTGTGCAATTATTTTAGTCTCATTGCTTTAATTATTGTTATATGGCCATTCATGAATTGTTGGAACATTTTCTTCTATCTTGCTTTAAATCATATGTTTTTCTTTAGACTGCTTAAAACACTATGATATGAATACTGAAAAATGTAAGTGAAGATTTTATACTTTTTTTTAGTTTCAAGCTGGTTATAGATTCATATGACCTCCTTTACTTCGATGTTCACAAAAGCATTTGTATTTCCAATTACATAATCGTCAACTAGCTTGCCTTTAAATGTTGGCTGTCTATCTATTTCACACTCTCATTTTCAATTTTGTACTTGTATTACAGTGAAGCTATTGGATTGGGGAGAGGATGGGATGGCCTCGGCTGCTGAAACCGCTGCACTTAGGGCGTCGTTTAAGCAGGAGGTTTCTGTTTGGCAGAAGCTCGATCATCCCAATGTTACTAAGGTAAACCTTTGATTTTCTTACCGATAACTTTTTACCATGTTTAATAAATTTTTTATACAGTTTGTGGGTGCTTCAATGGGGACTTCACAACTAAAAATCCCTTCCAAAAATCCTAGTGACGGTTACACTAACTATCCATCAAGGGCTTGTTGTGTACTCGTTGAATTTCTTTCTGGAGGGACATTGAAGAATCACTTGTTCAAGAATAGGAAGAAGAAGCTTCCCTACAAAGTTGTGATCCAACTTGCTTTGGACCTAGCTAGAGGGTAAACAATATCCATTTTAATATTTTGTCGATGGGATTTATTTATTCATTCGCATGGACCTTGCAGATTAAGCTATCTACATTCAAAAAAGATTGTTCATCGTGATGTGAAGGCGGAAAACATGCTGTTAGATAGCCATAGAACATTAAAAATTGCAGATTTTGGTGTTGCTCGGGTTGAAGCTCAGAACCCGAGGGACATGACTGGTGAAACTGGAACCCTCGGCTATATGGCCCCAGAGGTATTCCTCCCAATCTTAAGTACTATATATGAGTCATTTTTCTCTTTAAAATGTGATTATGTTGGAGCTTCATAAACAATCATCTATCATATTAGTTTTGTCTTGATATATGTATATATATAAGGAAAATTACAAAATGGTTCACAAAATTAACACTAATTACAAATTGATTTTGTGTAGAAAAAAAATATGTTTTTGTGCAAGAAAAAATTATATTTATGTGGAAATATTGTGAACCAATTTGCAAATGCTCCATATATGTATATTATCTCTTATTCAATATGAATAACGACATTGATGATATCATTTAGGTACTTGATGGTAAACCCTACAATAGAAAGTGTGATGTTTATAGTTTTGGGGTGTGTTTGTGGGAAACATACTGCTGTGATCTTCCTTACCCTGACCTGAGCTTTGCTGAAGTCTCGTCTGCTGTCGTGCGACAGGTAATTAATGTGAATGCATTTTATGTTGTTTGTTGAGGGTGGGTACATATCATGCTCTGCTTCTAATCATAATTCATAATGCAGAATTTGCGGCCAGAAATTCCTCGTTGCTGCCCAAGTTCTCTAGCAAGTATAATGAAAAAGTGTTGGGATGCAAACCCAGAGAAACGACCTGAAATGGATGAAGTCGTGAGACTTTTGGAAGCCATCGACACGAGCAAAGGAGGCGGAATGATACCCGAAGACCAGGCGGGAGGGTGCTTCTGCTTCGCTCCCACGCGCGGGCCATGAACAACTGAGCAAATGAACAATGTTTTCGTAATTTTGTCTCATTTTCGTCGTCCTACATATTGATTACGGGAACTGGATGAAATTTGTTCTTTTTTTTTTTAATCAATTGCTCAAGAGTTCATCTTTTGTTTTTAGGATGGAAATAATTGTCATTTTTATTATACCTGCAGACACAATTCTTTTAGCAGATGTGAGCTTCATTGAGTATATATATATATACACCATACACATTGTCAGGCTGATTGTCTGAATTCAATAGGAAACAATCTCTACCGTTTATTTGCACCTTTTTATGTGGAATGGACGATTGAGACTGAGCTTATGTAGTTTTTTATATGTTGGAGAATATTTTACTCATTTTTCTTTCTACAGATTAAACAGGTGAGATGGATGTTAAATAATTTACATTAAAGTGTGCATGTACTATTGATTTGTTTTTTTAAATAGGATGACTTACATATAAGTTCAAAAAAATCACTATATTTACAAATAGGTGTTGTGCAGAAAAAAAAAATGCTTCTGTGCAGAAAAAAAAAATGCTTTTGTGCAAATATTTTGAACATATCTGTAAATATGGTGGCTTTCTTGAACCTCTATGTAAATCATCCTTTTAAATACAATAAAAACTTATCTACTAATGCTCTAATAAATTGGATAATTTTGATTATTTGGCAGCAATTGGATAGGTTCTCTGAACTATGTTTTTTATGTTAGTATTTACATGTAACTATGGAGAATTTGAATGAAATACGAAATAAAATTAACACGGATTTGTTTATTTAGTTCGTCTGTAAAAGACTACACTATCAAGTCAGGAAATTTTATTAATAATTTTTCGTAATGGAATTACATGTAGGTATTTATAAGAAACTCTGACAAAAATTCTAAGACCCATTCAGTCGAAAAATTGCCTTACGAACAAGGCCCAAAAAATATTATTACAAGTATATATACTCCCTCCGTCCACAAAATTTATGCTCATATTTTTTCACGTGGTTTAATGCAATATGTCGGAAGGTATTATGGGATATTGTGAGGTCCGTTTTGAGTAAAGAAAGTATTTATGGAAAGTACATATGATATACTTTTCATAAATATTCTCTTTATTCAAAACGGACCTCACAATATCCCGTAATATCCTCCGACATATTGCATTAAACCACGTGCAAAAATGTGAGCATAAATTTCGTAGACGGAGGTAGTATTAATTATCACTATCTTAAAAAAAATAGTTGTAATTAAAAAATTGAGCTCGTAAATTTTGTTAATTGTTTTTTATTCCGACTTGTGATTTGGGATCAGTAATTAATAATTTTGAAAAAACAATTAGATAATAACTTTTCAAAATCTTGTATAACCGACGGGTTCCAATTGATATCATGAATAAACAATGCATTTCAAGAGTTTATGTAATTTATAAATAACTTATAAATTGTTAAAAATATAAGTCCTTTGAATAATTTTAGAAAGATTTTTTTTTTTAAGAGAGGAGACAGAAGATCAAGAGAGACCATTGATAGAGCTTATAAACTTTAAAAAAATTATTTTAAATATTATAAATTATTAAATATTTAATTTTATTTTATTAAATATGTTGAGAACTTTTATAATCTCAGCTTAATTGATTCTTTCAAGGAATGACCATATTTACATGCAAATTTTATTTGATGAATCGGATTATTGGCTTAACATAATTATGCACACACTCTATAAACTAATAATTTATCAATTAGTTAAATTTCTTTTTTATTAATAAGGTTTCCCATTTTATTTTATTTTATTTTATTTTATTTTATTTTATTGTATTCAATGTTTTTATTTATTTTTACTCAACATCACATGTTGTCATAGTGAATATCCAAGCTGGCCCAATATTAATATTGCAACTTGCGAAATGAAAGCTGAGTACTTCCCCATTTAATGAGCTTTTTCTGTTTTCTCAATAACCACATTACTAGATACTTCATTTGTCCCACAGGAATTTGCACATTTTTTTTATTCGGACGTCCAACACAAATTTGCACACTACTAAAAAAGGAAACATTAATTTATGTGCACACTCACAAACCTATACACATATTTACCCATATGCCACTACTTTATATATAAAACACATTTTCCTTAAAAAATGTGCCGTCCCGTAGGGTGCAAATTCCTACGGGACGGAGGGAGTAGTACTTTATAGGATAATTGGTAATAAAATAAATAATTATGGAATATATTGGCTTAGTCTTGTATGCACCCGTTACACCGTGTAATTCAAGTTTATTTTTAAAAAATTACACAAAATACTATTGAAAAGTTATATATGTTATTATTAAAAAGTTTATCTTTAATAGTGTAACTTTTCAGTAGTATTTTGTGTAACTTTTTAAAAATGAACTTGAGTTGCACGATGTAACTGATACACAAGAGACTTACTCGAATATATTTCATGTTGAAACCCATAAAAGAACTTTTACATAAATTTATAATTGTAAAAAGAATATCACGATTTTTCAAATATTACTATTTTAAAAAGTTTGATGTTTTATCTTTTGAATAATATATAATTGATATGCATAATAATAAAAATTTATATGAATTTTAAATTCACATAAATTCGTAACTCAAGATAAAATGAAATGACTTGACCAATTGGAATGATTTGTTATTTGATACTCCCTCTGTCCCACAGGAATTTGCACACTTTTTTTATTGAGACGTCCCACACAAATTTGCACTTTACCAAAAAAGGAAATATTGATTTACGTGCACACTCACAAACTTTTACACATATTTACCCATATGTCACTACTTTATATATAAAATAATTTTCCTTAAAAAATGTGCCGTCTCGTAGGGTGCAAATTCCTACTGGACGGAGGGATTACAATTCAATTGTTTCATAATTACTTTTACGTTTTTGTTGTTGGCGTTTCAATATTATGTGATCACGTGTAAAAAAAGAAATAACTCATTGACCAAAGTAAATAAAATATCAATTCACTTATATTAAATTTCATTTTTTTAATATATGTGTTATTTTACATGTGAAAGGAATTTTGGAATGAAGAGAATATAATTTTTTTAAAGATAAATCAATTTAATTTGTAAAAGTGTCCGGGGTGCATACATAATATATACACATCATGGGACATTACGACTGTTAAATTTTTTGAGTATGTATAAATTAAATTTATCTATATTAAAATTGATTTGTAATTAATATTTTTTTAGTAAGAATAGTTAATAATTTTTAATACCATCTTTTAGTAAAAAAATTGATACTCTTTAATAAATATTGTTAAAATCATTTATATTGTAAAACTTGTTTATACTTTAATTATTCCATATAATCAAAATTTCGTTCTTATTAAATTTTACTTTGCAATGAGATTAATTGGTAGTAAAGAGAGAACAAGCTAGATCTTCGTGCAAATTTCATTCTATAAATAAAATAAAAATACTTGCCTATTTCATGTATTGTGTACATGTTAATATTTATTGTTTACTTCGAATATTGAATTAATTTAGAGTAAGTATCTTGTGCACCAGTTACACGGTGTAACTTAAGTTCATTTTTTAAAAGTTACACAATTTATTACTGAAAAATTGCACAAAATTATTACTGAAAAGTTACACTATGAAAGATACATTTTTTAGTAATAACATGCGTAACTTTTCAGTAGTATTTTGTGTAACTTTTAAAAAATGAACTTGAATTGCACCGTGTAACTGGTGCATACAAGATTAATCTATTAATTTAATAATGAGTTAATTTGTTGTTTGTTGATAAACTGGAATTTGTGTTTTTCTTATATATGTACGTGTGGAATTAATTGATTGTAATACATTTATTAATTATTTGGTAGTCTTAATTTTTTAAATAATATTTGGAAGTCTTATTGGTTGTCATTAGTTACAATTGATTTGTGATAAACGATCACGAGATATTAATTCAATTAGAATGTTTCTGACTTTGTAGTTGTTTTAAATTTTTTAATGGAAATAAAATTTCATTTTTTTTTTCATTTTTATGTATGTTAGATGCATGCTTATTTTTATGGTGGTTATATTATTAGTGTTATGTTTGGAAAAAGTTAACAAAAAAAAATAATTATTGACTATAACATGAGGGATTAATTGAAGGGATGGTTATAAGATGAGAAGATGGTAAACAAATGAGGGTGTTAATTATCTTATTTAGGAGAAAAATAACGTTGTGTATATTTTTTATCTTCATTTATCACTATAATTACTATTCAATTACCATCATTCTCATTACTATTGACGAATTATAATATACCAAGCGCCCCCGAGTTATTCTTTAACATGATTGTGTTCTTATTTGTGATATCATATATAGCTTGTTTCTGAAATAAGACTTAGAGATACTCAATTACAGTTTTGCAATTACAAATCTTACTCCATTCGTCCATAAAAATTAATCCTCTTAGACTGGACGTGTTTTAATGCGATTTGTCGACGAGTATTATGAAATAGTCACTAATACAGATTTACACTTAGAGAACTCTAATAAGAGCTCTTAATAACAGCACTCTAAGCGATTAAATAACAGCTCTCTAAATGGGAGCAACTTAGAGAGCTGTTATTAAGAGCTCTCTAAGTGAGAGGTTTACTTAGATATCCTTCTCTTAGAGAGTTCTCTAAGTGTAAATCTGTATTAGTGAGTGTAAAGTTCATTTACAAATTTTAAAATTGTATATGAAAAATATGTATATTAAAATATAAAAGATATATTTTATTAATTCTCGTAATATAAATTTATTTTTTGATGATAAAAAAAAGAGTTGGAATAATTTTAAATAGAAAATATAAAAAATAACTTGGGCCAAATTATTGATTTATTGACTCTCTTGGGGTCTTCTTATTTAGGTAATTTTTTTAGAGGTTTTAATGAGGCCTAGGGCTTGATGAGACCACCGTTTTCAGCACGATATCTTGTCGGGTTGTGGCATTTTTCTTGCAATTCTTTCCCAATCAATAAGCAAGTGATTAAATATTTCACTACGAGAAAAGCAAACCAAAAGAAATTTTTTATTGAAATATTTCTTATTAAAAGTTGGTTGCACTTGCAGTTGATATGATTTTAAATAAAATAAAAAAGAGGGTAAATATACTATAATTTAAGTAATTAGTGAGAATAAATTAAAGATACATACAATTAGATACACTAATACAGATTTACACTTAAAAAGCTCTCTAAGAGACAGCTATCTAAGTAAACCTTCCACTTAGAGAACTGTTATTAAGAGCTCTCTAAGTGGGAGGTAGTGATATGATAATGGGATAAGTTTAAACTCGGACTTTTAGGAACCTGTCCGTATGGACTGGATAAAAATTTAATTAAACGGGTTTCGACAGTTGTGAAATTAGTGAGTAACTATGAGTTGAATAATATAAGTTTTTTCTGCATATTGTATCTATTTTAAAATAGTATTTTAAAATATATTATTTTGTAACTGTCTCTATAATATATATAATAATTAAATATATATAATTAAATTCATACATTTGATATATGTATGGCTAAATATATGAAAATCACACTATTAATTAACATATCCATGTAGAATATTTAAATTAAATAGGCTCATGAAGTCACAAACAGAAATTGTACAATTTAGGGTTTATTAAAAATTCCAATCATTTTAATATTTAAAGAACAATATCTGCATAGTTTTAATTATTTGACTTTAATACTTCTCCCCAATATTTATTATCACTTTTCATTTCGTCCGTTCTCCCAAATTTATTCTCTCCCTTTTCTGAAAATATTATTTTACTAAAAAATAATTATTTTATTATTTAGTGGACTCCATAATTATTCCACAATATTCTTACCACTGATGCAGAAATCTGCCTAGGCGGTCACTTGCCGACCCGATTTCTGCAAAATCGGCAATTTTAGGTCTTTTTGGACCTAAACGCCCTCTTAGTGGCCTAAACTTTGTATTTTTATCTTTTTTTTTTTAAAAAAAATAGACGGTCAGCTAGGCGGCCAAAAAATGTCTGATTATCAATTTTCGATTTTTACAATCTCTTACTTTATCCATTTTGTCTTACTGTTCTTAATTTGTGTCCACACAAAATAGAATAAATTTAGGAGATGGAGGGAGTATGTTGGAATTTAATTATAATTGATTATTTTGTGTATATGTTGGTTAAACTATTCTAATGTATATTGATATTATATTTTAAAATTTAAAATATTTTAGGTAACGCGTTTAATATAAGTTATAAATAGAATGAAATATATCTCATATATGAAATTATTAACTTTTCTAACACTTTAAATCCGTCACAGCCTCAAAGTCAAGACATGTTTTTTTTTTTTAATTTCTTTTAACTTAGTGGATCAATATTAAGATTGATAATTAAAAATAATATCGTCGTTAATTGGTTGATGGAATGACCTAGTAAATTGGATTTGTCAAGCAATTGATACGTTGCATTGAGGATAAAGATCACTATTTTTATTCTTAAGGATAAACCTTGTATAAAATATAAATAGAATTAACATACACAATTGTTATTTTTAAGTTCGCTTATTAATTTATTATTTTTCGTTGAAAAAAATATTTTATTAATGTGTCTTATCAAATGTAATTGATGAAGGAGCAATTCAATTTTTTTTTATATTCTATTATTCTATAAACTCTAGATTGTGACAATAAATATGAGATCATACGTAAGGAATTAATGAGAATTTTTCTGGCTTAGTATATCCCCAAATATAGTCTTTTAGATGAATTGGGTCAATAAATTTCTGTGTTCTTAATTTCTTTATTTTCAATATCAAACACTTTTCACTTTGTTTTTGGAATAAGTATTATACTCCTACATAACATCGATTATTATTATAATGTCTTAGTCTAGTATGCATCAAATGCACCATACAATTTAAGTGTATTTTTAAAAAAATTATTATTTACTATTAAAAAGGCACACATGTTATTATTAAAAATAATTTTAAAAATTTATACACTTTTCAGTAATATATAATTTATGTGACTTTTCAATAGTATCATATATAACTTTTTAAAAATGCACTTAAGTTACACGGTGCACTTGGTACATCTGAAACCCAGTATACTATACAATTTAAAATTGATACTATTAATTACTTTTTATTAGATAATATTATTAAAAATATACACAAAATACATACTCCATCTGTTCCAGAGGAACTTGCAAGTTTTCCTTTTCGGGACGTCCCAAAGGAACTTGCAGACAAAAAAAAAAAGAAATCCTTTTATAAACTTCACCCTCACAATATCTACATATTTACACAAAATGTCTTTACTTTTTCACTTTTTGAGCTCACATTACACTCAATCCAACTAACTTTTTCAATTACATAAAATTTTACCAAATTAACCCTCAAAGCACTACTTTTTTTTTTTACTTTATTCTATTTTTTCTTAATTTGTGTGCCCCTCCTCCCTTACAAATTGCTCTGGGACGGAGGGAGTACAAATCAATCTACAATTTTCTCTTGAAAAATATTACTCCCTCCTTCCCAATATTTTCATCATAGGTGAAGTTTCACGCATATTAAGAAAAAGTGAAGTATGTGAGTGTGAAGTTAAATAATAAAATATAAAAAATGTACTTTATTGACTTTTGTGAGTGTGAATTGTTTCCTTTTTTTGGGTGTGAAGAAAGAGTTGGGACATCCATATAAAGAAAGTGTGAAATTTATCTTGGGACAGAGGGAGTATTAAACCTTAATTATGTCGGAATCTTTTGCTTTATTTAATAGCCAGAGTTTCAGCCTAGTGGTACTTACTTTTTAAATTTGAACAAGGTTTTGGATGACTCACTCAATTTTAGCTTAGAAAGTAAGCTTATCTCTTGATGAATAGCGAAACACATCAGAATCCATGAGGCTTTGTTCTTGTGTGGTCCAAGGAAATAGAGAAATAAAGTTGATAAAAAATAAAATGAATAGTAAATTTGTGTTATGATTGTCTCCTCCATTTCATTATAATTCTTTTATTTTGTTATTTTCGTCCTGTTTTGTTATATATATTTTTATTTGTTTTCTTATCCTTTTTGGAATTTTTTTTTTCACTTTTCTCCATTATATTATCTATATTATATCATATTTTATGTTATTCTTAATATTTGTGCCAAAAAATAATGAGCATCTTAGAGTGAGACAGATGGAGATTTTTTTTTTCGTTCATCCACAAAAATGTGCATTTTTCTTTTATAGAAATCATCACATTTATTATTACTCTTACAAATCAATTATTTTATTAATAAGTAGAACCCACAATATACCCACAATATCTTTGCTTTATTTTAATTTTTTAAAACTCGTGCAAACGCGAATGGAGTAATTTGGAATGGAGTAGGAGTGAGTGTAAATTTATGTCAAATTAATATTTTTAAATAATATTAAAATATTATTTTATTATTATTAGTTAATAAATTAATAATTATTTAAATTATAATAAAAGTAAGAGAGAGTAAGTAAATGTAAGAAAAATAGGAAAGAATGAGTAATAAGTAAAAAGTAGATATCATTATTCAAAATATTATTTAAAATATTATTTTTTATTATTATTTAATAAATTAATAATTATTTAAATTATAATAAAAGTAAGAGAGAGTAAGTAAATGTAAGAAAAATAGAAAAGAATGAGTATGAGTAAAAAGTAGATATGATTATTTTAAATATGCAGGTATATAATTGGAATGAATTATATTTGAAATGAGTAATCTTTTGTGCACCAGTTACACGTTGCAATTTTAGTTCATTTTTAAAAAGTTAAACAGTTTAACTGAAAAGTTAAATAGTTTATTACTAAAAAGTGTATCTTTTATAGTTTAATTTTTCAGTAATAAACTGTTTAACTTTTCAGTTATAAACGGTTAAACTTTTTAAAAATGAACTTGAGTTGCACCGTGTAACTGGTGCATATAAGACTAATCCATTTGAAGAGTAAGTTTTCTGTGCACCAGTTACACGGTGGAAATAAAAAACTTGAACGGGGAGAAAACTAAATCCCTAAAATACAAATTTGCATAATAAAAAAGAACATGATCAATATTTTTTAATTTATGACTAATTATTTTTATGTAGAATAATATATATAGGTATATTATTGAGTAAATTTTATATTAAAATAATTTATAATAGGTTTATCATAAAATATTATCAAGATTGTCCAAAAACTTATAAGAAATTAAAAAATCAACACAATTAAAATTTAATATCTGACCCAATTTTTTATATTTTTGATAAAAAAAATTAATATTTTAAAATAACAATTTTATGATAAATTTATTTTGAATAATTTTATATATCACTTTATCTTTATGTTTTAGTGGCAGACCAGACTTGTAGTCTTTTTTTGTTTTTATCGCCCTAAAAATTGACACTTTGAATGTTTAGTTCACATATATCTATCTATATATATATATATATAAAGTAATTTGTGTAAGATTATTTTATAATAAAAAATTAATATTATCTAATTTAAAATATAACTTATTAATTATAAAGTTATCACTTTTTAAAAAATATTATTTATATTACTTTTTTAATTTGATCGATTTCATATTATAATACATTTTTACATAAAATTTTGCCATGCTTCCATTTGTTTTTGTCCTAAATTTTACATTTGCAATACTACGTAAAGAAATAATTAATTTTGATGAAAAAAAAATTAGTTAGAGAAATTATGTATGGGATGTATTCTTTAACCACAGATCTTTTAATTAAAATTTTATTTTGAAAAAAATACAAATAAATTTACAAAAGTAATTGTATTTATAAATAAATTTAAAATATTTACATATATAAAATTTTAAGTTTTTATGCAAATAAAATTTATATATCCAAAATATTTTGAATTTATTTATAAATGTCCTATTAAATTTTGATTAAAGAATTGTAATAATTTATACTAACGTAAGGGTGTTAGTTATTTCGTCATAAAATATTTATTATAGATCAATTTTATGGTACCAACTCTTCATAATATATAAAAAAAAGTGTTTATATACTTCTTCTTCTTTTTTGTGAGAGTTGCTCTCGTGATATATATCTTGTAATGACAATAAATTAATGATGTGATTTTTATATATGTATGATAGTATTACTGTTGATGGAGTCTTTGTATGCAACAAATGTAATATATATATATATATATATATATATATACTTTTGAATAATAATAACAATTTTTTTGTGAAAAAAATAATTATTTTCACTTAAAAATGTAAGTAAAAATACTGCCGTCTTCAGTAAAAAAATACTACCTCCGTCCCGGAACTACTTTCATAGTAGTCCCGGGCACGTGAAACAAGGAAAAATAAGTATGTGAGTGTAAAGTTAAATAATAAAATAAGAAAAAGTGTGTTTTGCTGACTTTTGTGAGTGAAAAAAGTTTCCTTTTAAGGTGTGTGAAAGAAGAGTTGGGACGTCCAAATAAGGAAAGTGTGAAAGTAGTTTTGGGACGGCGGGAGTATTGATTAATATTATAAAACTAACATTAATTTTACAGTGGAATTAATACACAATATCGTGGTGTGTGGTCATATGATTTAATATACAATATCCATTAAATTAATGTTTTAAGAATTGATGGCAAATTAAAACATTAATGGATACAAATTAGCCAATCAGGTACAAGCGTTGGAATACCAATGCAAGTAGCCTTAATCCTTGACCAGATACATTATCATATGCAGTTCTATCCTAATTTATTATAAAATAAAGGTAAAGTAATATTATAAATAATTTTTATGATATAAACCACTATGTGATACAAAATTTATATTTATGAATTTATTTTTTTTCCTTGTTGAGAAGTAGTTTATAATATGAACCACCTTTACACTATACCTACTAAAATGAAATGGAGATGAATATTATCCATTTGGCAAAATTTTATATGAATTCAAGTTCACGATAAATTCAGGTTTATTAATTATTACTGTCATGTATATTCACTATTATTGTTATGCATATATATTTATTACTGTCAAAATATCAAGAATATTTTTATAACAGTGATAATATATATGAATGAGAGTTCATATGAACTCGTATACACAAAAAATTTACTACAGGTATACGCTACCTAATCATTAACGTAACACTAGAATATTTTTTGTGTAAGTTGTGGGTGAAAATCGAATTATTAATGTTATATTCAAATATTTTTTTGAGTAATTTTTTTGTGAGATCATCTTATAATATGAAAATAATATTGTTTGATTTATTTTTAATTTAAAATATATTATTTATTAATTAAAAAGTTAAGTTTCAATAAAAATGAGAATATTTTTATTAAAATGACTTATCACTTTTAAAAAAAAAATATTATCATATTTTATTATAATTCTATAATTTTTTAATCAGTCTCATATTTATGAGATGTTCCTACAAGTTTTAAAGATTTTCATCATCGAAGAATTAGCGTCTCCTTAGTCTCATCTTAAAATCCAAATTTATAAAGAGATTTGGCATTAATTTTTTTATTTAATTGTTTTAATACTTTCTTTCACTAATATGTTGGATTTTTCAACTTTTTTTTTTATTTGGAGAGCAGGTATATTGAGTGGACAATTTAAAATGGACGAAATTATGTTATATAGGAATAAAAAATATTGGGCTTCACGAGATAATCTCATTTTATTTAAAAATATAATCTTATAAAAAAATTAATTAATTTAATTTTATAGTACCTTACATTTATATTTAATCAGTGCTATATTTCAATTAAAATTAATATTATTTTATTAGTAAATTAAGTACCATATTTTAAATATATTAATATGTACTTTCTCCGTCCTATTATATATTTATTTTATCATTTTCTTTTTATTATATATTTTTTAAAATTATTTTATTTTTATTATTATTTTTTCTATTACATTACTCATATTTTTTTATTTTTAAAATCACTCATTTTACTGATGCACACGAGTCTCAATAAAAGAAAATCGAGTGTGCTGGATGGGACACGTGTCATAAATTGCATAAACATGGCACCGATTGTGTGATCAATTTTAGTTTTTTTAAACCAAAATTCTACATATAAATTAATCTATATATATATATATATATTCCCATTTCCAGTTATATTTACACACTTATCAGCCACCTTTGCTTCTTCTTCTGGCTAACATGGTCGTCGGAAAAGCTGATCGTTCTTCCTCTTTCATGATAAGTTTCATCCGCCGGTGCGGTGGCGCAGCCGTCATCGACGGCGGCCTTGCGACGGAGCTGGAACGCCATGGCGCTGACCTCGATGATCCTCTTTGGAGTGCTAAGTGCCTCATAAGCTCGCCACATCTCATTAGAAGGGTATCCTCGACTTTTTTTATATTATTTATTTATTAATTAATATACAATAAAAACAATCCATTCAATTTTCTTGTTAATATTCTTCTTTTTATAAATATATTTTAGGTGATTTTTTTAATGTCAGGTGTTTTTAAAGCTTAGTTGGCCTTTTGAAAATTGAAATATATATGATGAATAATAAGATTGACGTTTGTTTTTTTACCGTCTAATAATAATAATACATGTGTATGTGGTAGTGATGATTTTTAATTTTTAAATTCCGTCAAAAAAAAAAAGATTTTTAATTTTTAAATTAATTTTTAAAATTCAAAACAAATCATCACCTTAAAGTTATTATAAATTCATATTACTTCTATCTCATAATAATTTTTATATATTTTTTAGATTTGTGAAGGGAATTTTATAAATAATAGTTTTTTTTTTTTTTTTTTTTGGAGCAATTCATGCTGTTTGACACATGTCGCAACAAGGGGCATAATGCAAAATTGCGTGGCAATCCGTCTGTCGATTGTTTCACTTCTCATTTGATTATTTTAATTTAAATATTATTTATTAGTATTAAAAAGGATGCAGATTAATTTAGAAAATATGAGATTAATTTTATTGATGTATACTTTTGAGTGTAATCAGTTGACAATTTTCAGCATAATCATCATACTTTTCTAATATAAATATTTTTAGTGCGAAGTCATTTGATGTACAAAAAATTTACTTAATTTGTAAATATTTAGAGAACATAATTAAAAAAATATATAATTAATTTAATTTAATTTCGGGCTTGTGAAATTTAGCAAGAGACATGAAATGAAAATTGAAAATTTTAAATATGAGACAAAGGAGTATATAATTATATTTTACGCCTTCAGTCTCACAAGAATGAAGAAACTACAGTTTTATTTGTAAATATAGTAATTCTTTTTGAACCAATAAGTGAGTGATTCTACACAAATTGTTTATACTTTTCACTTTTTGAGTCCGTATTATACTCAATTTAATTAATTTCTCTATGTTTTACATAAAGTTTTATTAAATTATCTTTTAATTTTTTTTTTATATACATAGCTCTCTCCCTTGTAAGTTTGTACGGAGTACTATTTATAGTAATTTAACTAGATTTTCTTGAAATTAATTTGAAACTTCAAATTTAAGTAACTACTGATTAAAAAAAATTGCAGAGAGAGTAACACAAAAAATTGTTTTGTTAACACAGGTTCACCTGGATTACCTTGAAGCTGGTGCAAATGTCATTATATCTGCATCTTATCAGGTATACACAATTTTGTCTGAAAATATCATTCCATTGGTCGATAATTAATTGTGTCGATATTTTGAAGTTCAAAACTTCAATGGAACTATATTAATTATTTGATACTCGATTCAAGATCATCGGAAAAGAATTCGACTAATTAATTTAATATTTCTCAATTAAAAGATTTTGCATATAGTATGGAATAACATTAATTTTGTCAAATTCAAAATTTTATCCAAGTCCAGGGATGATTTGGAAATTTGTTTGCATGTGATTCAGGCTACTCTTCAGGGGTTTGAAGCAAAAGGAATCTCCAGAACAGAAGCTGAATTATTACTAGGAAAAAGCGTAAAAATCGCATGTGAGGCTCGGGATATTTATAGCGAAGAGGGCTCGTGGGATGCTCCGGGAGATCAAATAACACACGAACGACGTCCTGTTTTGGTGGCTGCTTCTGTTGGAAGCTACGGAGCTTTTCTTGCAGATGGTTCGGAGTATAGGTTGGTTAATCTAGTTAATGTTTTTCGGAAAATTTAATGAATGTAAATGATCATATATGTGTGAGACGGTCTCATGCACGACGCATGATTCCAATTTAGTGTGTGGTCATACTTATCTTTGGATTGTGATTGGAAGATAGCGCCATAAACTCATGCCTCATACAATGTGTTAATAAATGTGGCCTCATGAATAATATTGTCTCATAAAAAATAAAATAAAAGTTATCCTGATTTTTGTTGTTGGGCAGTGGGATTTATGGAGATGGAATTTGTTTGGAAGCTCTAAAAGATTTTCATCGTCGGAGGGTTCACGTCTTGGCTGCCTCCGGCGCTGACCTGATTGCGTTCGAGACCATTCCAAATAAACTCGAAGCTAAGGTAAATTTGCTACCAATTTATCATATATGAGACATTTGAAATGTGCCTATGTCCAATCTTAGGTCGAATTACGTTTAATTTCTGATGACGTTTTTGATACTTGTAAGGATTGAAATTACTTTGTTAAGTTTATTTTTATTGGTGGTGCGTCCGTGTGATAGGCTTATGCAGAGCTTCTTGAGGAAGAGGCCATAAACATTCCTGCTTGGTTTTCTTTCACTTGCAAAGATGAAGCCAATGTGGTCAGTGGTGATTCCATTGAGGAGTGTGCTTTAGTCGCCGATTCTTGCGACCACGTTGTCGGAGTTGGGATCAACTGTACTTCGCCTCGATACATCCATGGACTGATACGATCAATTAAGAAGGTACAGATTTTTGCTCCTTTGTGATTGTGTTATGTTTTGGAGCAAGCAAGAAACATAGAGGGACTCTGGCTATTTGTTGCTTCCCAATTGTTATCCTCATGTTTATTTAGTAACTCTATATGATGGTAGTCACTTTTATTTTTCCAAGAGGTGACTCGCACAGCTTTTGAAAAAAAATACTCTTTGCCGACGCACTTTTAATATTATGATGTCATCCGGACGAAGAATCATCATAGTTTTCTAAAATTGCTCGTTTCATCTCGCATTTCGCAGGTGACAAGAAAACCGATTCTTATATATCCCAACAGCGGCGAGACTTATGATGGGCAAAGAAAGGAATGGGTGGTGGTGAGTCAGAATAAATTTTTATTCTTGTGCAATGTGAAGATTGTGTTTGCTTTGGAATTTAAGTGTGCGAATTTAAGAATTTTGAGAATAATAAATATTATGCATCTTTTTTAGAATTCTAGTAGGATGAGATTTAACTTTATGTCAAATCATTATTAGATATTATATATATTTACTGGATATGTTTTACATGTATGTATAGATGTGCATCGATTATATGATTTGAAAATTACATTCTAAACTTCAAATTCGTGTGGGACGAAAATCGCAGAGTCTTAAATCCATCCATGTGAGTTCCAAAACAACCGCAACTTTTAATTCAGCCTAAGAGGCTGAAGAAACTAGTTGGACTGAATGTACTTATATGCATGCCCAAATCTTTTGTGTAGATTGTTATATGCGATAAATAGGCACTGAATTCTTTCCGTCTCTTGCAGCAATCTACGGGTGTTGCTGATGTCGATTTCGTGTCGTACGTTGGGAAATGGCGAGAGGCTGGAGCGTCTCTCATCGGAGGGTGTTGTAGAACCACACCAAATACAATTAGAGCTATTTCTAAGACACTCTCAAACAGCTGATCAAAATTAATTCTGAGGTGTTGTGCTGTGGATCTGTTGTAAGAAGCTGAGAAATTGAGAGAGTGTATATATGTGTCTGCAGAATAAATCGTGCTATGCTTACTACAGCTAAATGGGGCTTTCTTTTATTGCATTAGTCTGTTTATTCGATAATTTAAGACCATCTCCAATGACAAGAGGCAAATTGTCACTAAAAAATAAATACCTGTTTGTAAATAAGTTCGGATCTTCTCCATTTTTTTGTGTAAATTTCTCCTAAAATTAAGAGAAAGATAGACACAATACACAGGAATGGGATGGAGTTATTATCATGATTCCTATAAAATATGTATTTTTCTTTGAAATTTACACGAAATAGAGAGGATCCGTGGGCGTTTGTAAACTCAACATAAAAATTAAAAGTATTTAAAAAAAACATAAAAATTAAAAGTTTTTTTTTTTTTTAAAAACACTTAAAACATGTTTTTAAAAATTATTTTAAGTACTTATTACTATAAAAGTAATAGTTTAAATACTCTTTATTTTTATTTTGCTACTAAAATTATTTAATAGCATTTTCTCAATTATACTTAGATATTGCAAACGCACTGAGTAAAATTGGCCGCATGCGCATGGTAAAATCATCTCTAATTATTAAACTCAAAATTTAATTCAAATGAGAATAATAAGATATATTATCAAACGTAAAATTTTCCAAACAAAGTCTTATGCATCAAAATATGTCCCACGTTTTTAAATAATATTTGCTGTTTATATTTTTAGTAGTATAGCTAATATTCTTAGAAAAGAGGGTGTAATTGGAGAGATAATTTTTTTCGTCTTGTAAATTAATTATTTTTATTTTGATTGTATTAATTTTTAAATTTTAAATTTTATTTTTTTATTTTAATCCTGTAATATTTTCGTTCATGTGAAAATAAAAAAATATGAGTAAGTCTCCGGTGCACCAGTTACACGGTGCAACTCAAGTTCATTTTTAAAAAGTTACATAATTTATTACTAAAAAGTTGCACAAATTATTACTGAAAAGTTACACTATGAAAGATACACTTTTCAATAATAATTTGTGTAACTTTTCAATAATATTTTGTGTAATTTTTAAAAATGAACTTAAGTTGCACCGTGTAACTGGTACATACAAGACTAATCCAAAAAATATATAATTATGGAATAAAATTAAAATTTATAAATTAATAGGACCAAACTAAAAAAAAATTAATATAATCGAAATAAAAAAAATAAAATAGGACATGAAAAAATAAAAACTCCACACAGTATTGTTAGTCGGTGACTCGGTGAGAGTGTAATCTCAGGACATTATTGATTATACAAGTAAAAAATACTCTCAAGACATTATACAAGCACTTGGAGTGCAATGGCTTTCACCACCGCCGTCGCCTCTCCTCCCCCAACCACCGGCAGGTCCGCCACAGACACGCCATCTTTGAACGCAAAGATTCAGACCCAGCAAGAATTCTTTCTACCCAAACTCAAAACCTGCAAAAACCTTCAAGAAATCAAGCAACTCCATGGCCTATACACAAAACAGGGCCTAATAGACGACCCTACTTTACTAACTAAGCTCATTGCCAAATACTCAGAGACGGGCTCTTCCGAAAGCTTAGAGAATGCAGAAAAGGCGTTTACGATATTCAAGAACATGGATGACGATTGCAGCAGCAGTATAATTTACTTATACAATTCTCTGATTAGAGGGCATTCTTTAGCCGGAAATTTCAATGACGCGATTTTGCTGTACGTCGATATGTTGGTTGATGGTGTTGGGCCTGATAATTATACGTTTCCCTTTATATTGAGCGCTTGCGCAAAAGACTTGAGGCTTTCCGAAGGAAAGCAACTCCATGGCTCCGCTGTGAAAATGGGTTATTACGGCGATGTTTTTGTGTCGAATTCTCTAGTGTACTGTTACGGCGAGTGTGGGGAAACTGATAGTGCGCGGAAGGTGTTCGATGAAATGTCTGATAGAAACGTTGTATCCTGGACTAGTTTGATTTGTGGTTATGCTAGAAGAGAACGTCATCAGGAAGCAGTTTCCCTGTTTTTTCAGATGATTGATGAGAGAATCGAGCCTAGTGAAGTTACCATGGCGAGTGTGATTTCAGCCTGTGCAAAGTTGGGGGATTCAAATTTGGGGGAGAGAGTTTTGGATTATACAACAAGGTTCGAGCTATCGTTCAATGCTGTGATGATAAATGCACTAGTCGACATGTATATGAAATGCGGTGCAGTAGAGAAGGCGAGGCAGCTTTTCGACGAATGTGTTGATAAGAATTTGGTTCTTTACAATACAATCATGTCGAATTATGTGAAGTTGGGGAAGACGAAGGAGGCACTTGATATATTTCGTGAAATGATCGATTTTGGGCCGAAACCTGATAGAGTTACTATGTTGTCAGTGATCACATCTTCAGCTGAAATGGGGGATTCTTGCATGGGGATGCAATGCCATGCCTATGTCTTGAGGAACTGGATGGGGGATTGGGATAGCATAGGGAATTCACTCATTGATATGTATACCAAGTCGGGCAAGCAAGAATTGGCTTGCAGACTTTTTGATCAAATTCCCGACAAGACAATTGTTTCGTGGAATTCTCTGTGTGCAGGCTTTGCTAGAAATGGTGATCTTGAATCGGCGCAGAGAGTGTTTGATGAAATGCCTGAGAGGGATATTGTTTCTTGGAACACAATGATTGGTGCTTTGGTTCAAGAAAGCTTCTTTGCGGAGGCGATTGAACTGTTCCGTTTGATGCAGAAAGAGGGGATGATCCTTCCAGATGAGGTTACAATGGTGAGTGTTGTATCAGCTTGTGGATATTTAGGATCACTTGATCTGGCAAAATGGACGTACAAATACGTTGAGAAATACGGTATTAAGTGCAACATACGCCTCTGCACAGCCCTCGTTGATATGTTTGCAAGGTGTGGAGACCCACAAAGCGCGATGAAGGTGTTCAGAACTATAAAGGATAGGGACGTCTCTTCGTGGACAGCAGCAATTGGAGCAATGTCTATGGAAGGAAACGGGGCAGGGGCGCTTGAGCTCTTTCAAGAGATGATGGGGCAAGGGATCAAACCTGATGAAGTAGTCTTCACAGGAGTACTCACCGCGTGCAGCCATGGAGGATTAGTCAAGCAAGGGATGCATGTATTCAACAGTATGAAGGAACGGGGGATTACTCCCCATGTCTTGCATTATGGATGTGTCGTGGACTTACTAGGACGAGCAGGTTTACTAGACGAAGCTCTTGACTTCATAACTAGGATGCCCATAGAGCCAAATGCTGAGATTTGGAGCGCGTTTTTGGGCGCTTGTAGAACACACAAGAACGAGAAGATGGCGACTAAAGCTTATGAGATGATCACCAAATCTGGTTGTGACAAAGTTGGAATTCATGTTCTTTTATCGAATATATATGCTTCTGCTGGGAAATGGAGTGATGTGGCTAGGGTTAGAATGGGTATGAAAGAACGTGGCATGAAGAAAAACCCGGGTTCAAGCTCGATTGTGGTAAGCGGGGTCGTTCATGAGTTCACCTCTGGTGACGAATCTCATGCTTCAATGCTTGAGGAGATAAGCTCCAGGCTTAGAGATGAAGGGTATGTTCCCGATTTATCGAATGTTTTGATTGATACAAATGAAGAGGAGAAAGAATTGCTGCTAAGTCGACATAGTGAGAAGGTAGCCATCGCCTTTGGGCTCGTATCTTTAGGACGAGGGGTGCCCGTACGAGTTGTTAAGAATCTACGGATGTGCTCGGATTGCCATTCGTTTGCGAAGATGGTCTCGAAAGAGTATGATCGGGAGATAGTTGTTCGAGATAACAACAGGTTTCATTTTTTCCGCCAAGGTTTGTGTAGTTGCTGTGATTATTGGTGATAGAGGTTTTTGCCATAAAGATTCTTTGCAATTTTCAAACTAATGTCTTGAAAAATTGTATCATGTTTTAGTGCAAATGAGTATATGTTGACTCTAATGTTATATGGTATCATGATTCGACGTGAAAAATATTGATAATCAATTAACTCATTCTGAATAGGTGTATGTATGCCTTCACAATTATGTAAAAAAAATGTAAGCTTATGAAGGAAGTATTCTGTGCATAGAAGTATGCATAATCACATTTATCTTCAATATTCAATGGGATGTGATATAGCAAACAATATCTACCTTGAGCACAAAACCCAATTTTTTTATTACATTCACTAGTCTTCTAAAGATTTCCTGAGCCAAATATCAAATTTGACAATAAACAAGTTCAAAGATCATTGAGGACACAGCCCCACATTGTCAAAAGTGAACCAAGTGCAGGAACCACATGAAGAATCATGCCGTTGCCGAGGACTTGGTTATTTATTTCCAGAAATTGACAGGATCGTATTGTCAGCGCTTTCTTAAAAGTGTACGCCTGTATAAAAATCGGGAATCCCCTGTTCTCGTGCATAGAAGCTTCAAAGTTAGGCAAGAGCTTTGTCATTTGCATACAAATCAATTCCATGATGAAGTGCTATAGGGGTGATGAGCATTCATACAGTCACACACTGCAATATGAAATATGAAGCATCATCAAGTTCAACACCATTTAGCAAGCACCATAGGACATACAACTCATCAATGGTAATCACCTTCATCAGATATCGAGTGGGAAAGGATCTTTTCAAGGTAGTACGCAGGTGGGATATTTTGATAGCTGCAGACAAACGCCCCAAATCGACGGGTGATCCGACGGAGGCAAGTTGATGATTTAAATGACTCTAACAGGAGGCAATTGGGACCTTCATAAACTTTCACTTTTTTGGATAACATCACTGGACACCTTAGCCCTGAATTATCAGTGGGTGAAGTCCGTGATCTGAGGAAGGATCTGTCTCGCTGTCGAGCTCTACATCTTCTTGAATCAGGTTCAAATTGATGTGGCAGCTATTTTCATCAATCAGAGTTGAGTTTATTAAGCGCCACAATGTGCAAAAAGATTGCTCGCTATGGAGAGAATGATGCTCGATATTATGATCTCACATAGGCTCGCAAGGGGATTCATAAGGCAAATCAAGATGTGTTGGTATGCAACCTTAAGAACGAGCAATCCACATACATGGTCGTGGAACTATTTCGTGGTTATCTTATCCAATTCCTTTCACTGAGGCAGGACAATCACTTTATCCTCGAGCCACATCGATTTAACCATCAGTACGACTTCTACTAGGACTTGCAAGCAACTGAGGAAGATCACTTTATCCTCGAGCCACATCGATTTAACCATCAGTACGACTTCTACTAGGACTTGCAAGCAACTGAGGAAGAATTGCAACAAATTAATGCTAGACTTGGTTGAAGAACAAGCTTCCAAAGGATTTCAAACTTGATTTGGACGAAATTTGGCCAAGGATCGCCAAAAGGTGGAATAATTTCGTGGGTGTACTACGGGGATCACGAATAAGATGGACATTTATAAAGATTCGATGAGAATGTTCACAAGCTGTTATTGATGCTGATATAATGACTTCAGCCATTTTTAGATGAACAAAAACAGTAGGTCCATACTTCATACTTCGAGCACCAAAACAACAATATTCATCTCAATCTGCTCTTCTTTCTTTAGTGAAGACAAATTTATTGGCAATTATATTCCACTCGTCATTTTTCAAATATAAACGTTGATGCCCCAAATATAACTTCATTAAGCTCACACAGTTTCAATTTTTCACAATTTCTCAAACAATATAGATCCACTACTGCCTTCACAGCCCTCGGATGAGGGTGATGGAAGTTAATGGTAGATCCGTAGCCACGACAAAAACAGATTGCAGATCCAGAACCAATTACATCCCAATCAAAAAAGCATCCAATCCCAATATCTAAAGTGCAGTGATTATTTCTTTGAAGCATTTTATCGAACACGAGAAGTGCAGCAGAGTAATGCTTCAACTTAACAACAACACTTACAGATTTAGTGAAACCAACAGCAGAAAAACGCGGACTCATCTCGTGAAACGAAGCAAATCCAAAGCCGAAATCCAACGTGTGTGCGGTGGAAAAGCATAGAGATGATGAAATATTATGCAGGATAGAGAGAGAAAAGGGATCGTGTTATCGAAGAACAACGGCGGCAGGGGTTGAAAAAATCCGACTACAGATCTTTGCGAGGTGAATCGACTAAAATGTTGCACAAGATTAGAATGCTGTAAACCTAGCCCAATACTTAATGGGCTCTTATTTGGAACAAATTTTAGACCCATTATTGATAGGGCCCACTAAGCCAATTTAAGACCTTTTATTTTATTTTTTTTGTAGAGAAGTATTTTTATTTTTTTTCACATAACTAATTTGTAATTAATGTCAATTTTAATTTTTTTTTTTTTAAATTTACACAAAACTAATTTATAATTAATATCAAATCAATTTATTTATTTCATTTCTCTAACATAAACCAGATACATTTTTAGTTCAAAGCACTTGATGCTTGGCTGATTCATCATGAGGAAACCAAAGTAAAGTATTGTATAAATTATTTTCATGATATAAACTATTTTGTGATGTAAGGTTTATATTTATAAATTTTTTATTTTTTTTACCTTGTTAAAAAGTGGTTCATGATATGAACCACTTTCATACAATACTTACTCGGAAACCAAATCAATTTGATTCGTCCAATTATTTGATGACATCAACTGCTCGAAGAAACAATGGCAGTTGTCGTGGTGGAAGTCCGAATCGATTAGACAATGGCAAAATATATGTAAGGATAAAGAAAAAATAATAATGCTAATGCTTCTGTAAGGGTAAAAAATAATAATAAAGTAAATGAGCAACATATAGTGGAACGGACGAAAATGACAAAATGAGCAATTTAGAGTATATAATAAACAAGATATGAGGTGAAGATTTCGAGAGAGAATTTAAAGAATATTTTGTTTTAAAATATGCAAATATTTTGTTTTAAAATATGCAAATATTTTTAGAACAAAGTAAAAAAGGAGTGTTAAGTAAAATTTTAAGGTATAGAGGCAGTATCAAGGAAACGAAAAAGTCCTAGCTAAAAAATGTTCCATAATATAGACATTTGCAGACATGAATAGTATCTCCATGTAATTTTGGCCATACTCAAATTTATCTCCAATAATTCACAGCTATATCATGTGTATTTTTTTCTTGGTTTTTTGGACAAATTTTGTATTCATCTCAAAAACTACTTTACTCCATTCCATGTTTTTCACCCAACGCATTTACTCAATAACACACACATTTATGATTAAATCAATTAAATAATATACTCCCTCCATCGTGCAAATTTATTTTCATTTGTATGGGCACAGACTTTAAAGTAAATAAGATAAAATAGATAAAATAAAAAAATTGTAGAATAATTATGTGGTCCACTAGAAAATAAAGTGATTGTTTATTAGTGTGATAATCAAATTTTTTTATAAAAGATGAATGAGAATAAATTTTAAAAATATACAAAAATAGAAAATGAGAATAAATTTAGGGTAGGAAGGAACAAATTATTACTTTTTTGTATTGTCAACACATTGTTTTCACTTTGTGCTCATGGCACCAGTAATGTTATTACTTATAAGGACTGAAGGACTAATTTCAAGGCAAACAACCGTATTAAAATTTCAAAATGAACATATATTTTAACAATATTTTTGGAAAATTTGCTATGAAATTTTTTGAATAAATAATAAAAACGAAGATAAATATATAATAATTCTATTAGTTAGTTAAGATAACAAAGGTATATAATAATATTTTTGCTCCTAAATAAAATAATTATTACTCCTATTTAAATACACTCCTCTCACTTTATAATCATCTCCCCAATCAATCACCTATATCACAACCAATACCCTTCATATTTGTTAAATTTTTTTCAAAATTAAAACACAATACTAATGCTTTAACCATCATGAAGGCAATCTCTCGTTAAATATATGTAAGGGTAAAGAAAAAAAATAAAATTTTATTTCTATTACCATTGAAGAATTTAAAATAAGCACCGCTCCCTTAATCTTATATGCACCAGATACACCGTGCAACACTATTATAATACCAACACAAACATACCCAGAAGAGACTTAAAACCCAAACATAAAGTGCAATTATTTACTTAAAAGTAGAGTCTAGTCTAATACAACTGTTTAGAAACTCAACACTTCTTCATCATGAGTAACCTGAATAAATTCAAAGAAAATGGCTTCCATCTCCAAAGTATTACTGGTCCAGCTTAGGATAAATGGCATCAATGAAAGCATGATACTTGGAATCAGCTTCCCAGAGGTGAAGCAGATGGTGCGGAGACGAGGTGCGCCGATGAACATCTTCAATAAGCCAAATGGTAGTCTCAGCTTTCGCAGGATGAATGATCGTGTCCAACGGAACATCCTCATCCTCTGCTCCAAGCCTTGCTTGGTCCATTCTTTTCAATTGAATATTAGTCAGGTAATGCAAAGGCTGGTTGTACATCTTCTTGATCGAGCTTCCCAACCCGACCCATGATGTGAAGGGGATAACAGAGGCACGAGTGGTAGGTATTGGGATCAGCTTCATGTATTCTTGGTAGCTTTTTGCTCTTCTAAACAGCCATGCTGTATTCCATTGCACAAGTCATGCATCAATGAGAAAGTTGTAATGAAATGCATAATTTGTCAGGGAAAAGGATGACGTAAAAATGTAAAATGGTGTAATGCAGATTCTACATTGTACAAGAAAAGTGAATACTGAAGAGAAGAGGTAAGGAATACTTAAGAGTAAACAACCTGAGAAATTTACAAGGAACCTCATAAATTGAGCTAGTTTCTAGAAATTGGGTACGACACATTGCTCGCTACTATGTGGTACAGAACAAAGGTGGCAGTATACGAGCACAGTAGCACCAGCAGCAACAAAACAAAGCCTTTACCCCCTGGTATGTGGTAATCATATCCCTACTAAGTGGTAGTCATACTTGGGACTTGGAGACTTGGAGTTAACATTTTAATCGGAAGGTTCCTAGTTATTTACTATTATTGACACATTAACCAAAATATCAAAGTTCAATCCTCTTTACATTCACAAAATCTGTAACCATGTGAAGTAAATGCAGCACAGTGTATCTACTTAGTTCAAAGTCCCAAAATTTGGATTCTGAATGTTCTTTTTAATTTAGTAAGAATCGATCCATTTTCACATTTTGACAACAAAAGAGACTAAGATGGCTCGATGCATTGGCATAACAAAAGGATTTTGCAAATTACACCACAATCTGCTCTAAGATACCAATGCTGAACAAATTATTGCACATCAAATTCATCAATCTTGTTTCACACTAAATACATAATAGAATCAAGAAATACTGTTATTGCATGTACAGCAAAAAGATGACCCTTAGCGAAATGTCTATTACAAACAGGGGAAAAAAACAAAAAAACATATCACATTTTCAGCAATGGAAAATTTAATTACCTTCAGAAGATAAAACTTTTCGTGGTTCACCATATAGGTGATCAACCATTGAAACATCATTGTCGGCATCAGATGAAGAAGAATCATCTGATGAAATATCTACTTGCTCCTTAGATGCCATGGTCCGCCACTGGGATAAATTTTTTGCTCGCTTATGCTGCCAATAACTGGTGCTTGCTGAAATGTCATTAAAAATTGATTAAATTCTAACAGATCTGTGGGGGATATCACAGTTAAAATGAACAAAAGCCTCAGTTACCAGGAATATTATATAAAAATATTACATTACTATGAGAAATAATACAATTTCAGGGTCGGAGGAGATGAGAAAGCATCAACAATTTCAAATGCATAATTTCAAATTTGCTATTGAATAGTGGCTCAAGGAGCAAATAAAATGAAATATATGCATATTTACAATCCAAATCCATAAGATCTCTATAGTCTAAACTATTATCATATGCTGATGGTTGCCGTAGGACTTCGATATAGGCTAGAGTGATGGGAGGTAAGGTAGGTGAGAACAGGACCAACCTAAAAGAGTCAGGTAGCATTTGGATTGAGGAATTAGAAAATTCAATGGAATTCAAATCCAGTCAAATAAGAGTGGATTCCAAATCCTTCCCAAATTAGTTCAAAATGAAGCAACGGATTTGAAATATATGTCAATTCATGGATCAAATACCATGGATTCATTCATATTGAAATTTGTTAGATCCAAATGCAACCTCGGGAGTTGAGAGATTTTACCTCGTAAATGCGGAGGTGCCACACTTCTCATGATTACTTGACAGCAGAAGCAATGATTGAGAATGAGCATCACAAAGTTCAATAGCTGACGGCAAAAGAAACTATGTGAAATTAGGGTTGGCCATTCTAGAATTGCTTTATATAGGGACTTGCTTTCTCAAAATGACTTGGTCGATATCACGGATTTGGTAGGTATAATTTTTTATTTTTGAAGACAAAACGACACCGTCGCAAATACAATAAAAAGCTTCCACATGGCAGACACAGGAGATGTGGGGTCCTCCAATGCAGAAGTCCGAGGGAGAGGTGGACATTATCAAAGCCAGGTATAATATCCCATCAAGCTATCTAACAACAGGAAAGAAGACTAAAAATCCTCTTAGGAAAATACTTGGACACCATCCCCGTTTTCCTTAATCTAGTAATCATGGACCGACCAGTCCATGGCATGGTCACAGCTAATTGCAATTGTGGAGGTTTGCCACTTTCTAAATAGTGGTGTGGAACTTGGGAGTATACGACTACTATATTTGGATATTCGGAAGTTAATAATGGAGACAGAAGATATGGTGATTTGATGATAAGAGTAATTTGGGCATTAAAGTAAACATGTACCGTGTTATCAATGCATCGCTTGCCTCAAGGGTTGTGGTTGATAACATGGCCACGCAAGGGCACCTGTTGGGTTGACTTAGACAGACTGTATAGGTGCTATCTAGCACCATATACCAAATTAGTATGGTAGCATATTTTACTACCCGATGTCAACGTAATAGAGACAGGTTGCAGGAACCTGGAACATTAGGTATCAGACATCTCAGATCATATATGGTTTGGTGATTTCACCAATTTTTCCAACAGAACTGTTTAGCTTTCTACCCAATTGAAGATGTGTAGATGAATGACAGGTGTCTTGTAGTTTTCATGGACACCAAGATAAATGACCAAGTTAAATGATGAGACCCCAGTAACAGATACTAAAGCGCTCATAATCAAGGTATATACAAGGAGAATTAAGAGGGATTCTAAGGCTGAAGAAGGCCGATTGATCGAGGAGAAGTATTCTAAGGCTGAAGAAGGCCGATTGATTGAGGAGATGTATTCTAAGGCTGATTGATTTTAATTACCTAAAATTTTGTAATTTACTTTTATCAATAAGGTAGTATAAAAGCCACGCTAGGGAGAGGAATAAGGATAGAAAAAAGTAATTTAGACAATCTAGCACAGCTATCAAGCTGGCTACTAGGATAATTCGATCTTATGATTCATTCAATTCTTGTATCATCTCTGGAAAAGTATTATTGAATCATTGGTCCTCAAACTTGATATGATCGTCTACAAACAAAAATGAGGAGATTCCACATTTCAACCTTAGTGAAGATTTAGTAACCAAATTCATTAAAATTCTTGTTATGTCAACTGTGATAGTACTCTGCTTTCTGGTTTTCCAATCCATAAGTAGCGATTTCATTTGGCAGTTTCTTCATGAATTACAAATTTCTTGCCGATTTCAGATAATCTAGTCCACAATAAACATATGCGTTATCTTCTAACTGAAGATTCCTAAAACAGAAACATTTTTAGTTCAAGGCACTTCACGATTGCCTGATTCTATCATGAGGAAACCTAATCGAACTTTTGTTGGTAAACAACTCCCCTTTAACTAGTGTTCATAGAATTATTTTGCATGTATGACATAATCGTGTATCACATTACATAATGTAAGTGTTCGATTCTTGGTCTCGAAAACCCTGTAGAAGAAGTCACACATTAAAAAGTACCTGGAGAGCAGCCCGATCACCGAGGCTCCGAAGAAACGAAGGCGGCTGAGTTGATCGACGGGTGGAGGAGCGGCGGAGTGGATTTGGAGGAAGAACTGCTGGGCGAATAAAGTTTCAAAACCCTTCGTCAAAACATTCAGCGCCAGCAAGATAAATCTCTTGAAGGGTAAATTTTTTGTATTAAGAATAAATACTTTAGTAAATATATTTTATTTTTTAAGAGTGTTTTATGTATTTTTTTAAAAATACACATTGAATTGCATATACACATGTACATACAAGATTAAGACAATATTTGAAATGAAGGGAGTAATATTTTTTAGAAAAGAATTGTGTGTGAATTGTCTTATTATATAAGAGTGATAAAAAAAATGATGATAAGACATAAAATATGATAATATTTTTTTTAACAAAAAAAAAAACAATACTCATCTGTCTAGGGTTGTCAACATGATGAAATGGAATGGGATGGACTGGGGACTGGGGCGGGGCGGGGCGGTGACGGGGATCAATCTTCATTTTCGTTCCTGCAAACTTCACGGGAAAAATTTTGTTCCCATTAATCAACGAGGGGGATTATAAAATGTGAGAAGAAAAATCAAATGATATAATAACACTGTTTTAAAAGTCGTCCGACTTTACCGATTAGTCGGCGACTAGTCGCTAGTCGACCTTTAACTGACCTGATTTACATCAAGTAGCTAAAAAAATATTTAAAGGTAGTAGTCATGCCTGGAGACCATTAGGCGGAGACTAGCTAGGCCAACTAAATATCAACTAAGCCATTTCTAATTGGACTCATTTCTCCATTATTATTTTTTTATTCTACAAACCTAAGTAATTATGATAAAATAAAAGTAAAACAACTAAAATATTAATCTTTTTTTATTTTTAAATTATGACTTTATTAAATTTTGAGTTTCGTGGTTGTTATCACTTAAAATTTTAATATTGAAAGGTGGTGAATTAATTTTTTTATTATTTTATGTATAATATATTATTAATTTATAAAAAAATTAATTATATTTTATCGTTTAGGTGTTCCCAATTAGTTCCCGACTAACTCCCGATTAGTTGCTCTAGTCGCTTGACCCTAGTAGTCCGATCGACTAGTGATCGACTAGCGATTTTCAAAAGCATTAGATTAGATAATAATAATTGTCGTATTAGGATTTAGGAGGAAAATAAATATACGCTCTATTCCAAAATTATTTGCACTTTTTCTTTTGTCCCATTATTATACCTAAAAAAAACTCACATAAGTTACCTTTTGCTACATTCAACTCTCTCGCAGTGATATTTTCTTAATATACTTTTCACTTCACATATGAATATAATTCTGGAACGAAAAGAAGATTATATACATCTTTTACTCTCATCAACCACTATTACTACAGTATTACCATACATTCATTCTCATTAAAAAAAAAAATCAATCATGCATCCCTAAACGAGTGTATTTAAGATATGTAGGAGTAAACTTGAACTCTGTTACGATTCCACATCGTATCCACAAGAAATTGTGGATGAGTATATAAGTGGGAATCAATCCTTGGCCTTTGACCATGGTTTTGGGTTCAGTTAGGGCTCCTTAGCTTATATTCCTAACAATTGACACCGTATGTGGAAATGGGGCTACCCGATGGTGGGCCCAGGGATTGCCACCCCTAATGTGGGCCCAGGGGGGTTGCCACCCGGGAAATGGGCCTTGGCATATGGGTTGCCACCCGGAGTGTGCCGTCCGTGGACTTCCGGCTTTAAGGGGGGTTTATTGTTACGATCCCACATCGGATCCACAAGAAATTGTGGATAGGTATATAAGTAGGAGTCAATCCTTAACCTTTGACCATGGTTTTGGGTTAAGTTAGGGCTCCCTAGCTTATATTCTTAACAAACTCATGGTTTTGGGTTAAGTTAGAGCTCCCTAGCTTATATTCTTAACAAACTCGAAGCCCTCCTCCCTTAAAATATGCATAAAACCGAGCATGAATATTCAATCACAGATTCACAGTGCAATTATTTATTTAAAACTAATAATGTATTAGAAACTCCAACTTGTTCATCTAGAGTAGCCTGGATAAATTCCAAGAACATGGCTCCTCATAATTCCAACTCAAGGAAATTTGGGATAAATGACAGCTTCATGATAGGGATCAGCTTTCCAAAGTTGAAGCAGGTGGTGCGGAGACGTGGTGCGTCGATGAATGTCTTCCATAAGCCAAATGGTATTCTCAGCTTTGTCAGGGTGAATGATCATATCCAACGGAACATCCTCATCCTCTGCGCCAAACCTCAGTCGGTCCATTCGTCTCAATTCCAGATGAGTGAGGTAGTGCAAAGGCTGATTGTACAATGCCTCAATTGATCTTCCCAATCCGACCCACGACATGTAGGGGATAACAGAGCAACGATCAGAAGGAATGGCGATGGACTTCATGTATTTCTGGTAGGCTTTTGCTTTTCCGAACAGCTTTTCTGCATTTCATGGCACAAGTTATGCATCAGTTAGAGTTGTGTAATGATATTTGTACACTACAGGAACTCAAAAGGATTTGGTTCTAGCCTCAAGAGTGTATATAACTGCATGTGTCCCAGATAATCTAATCTTAGTTATCTCTACTTGCCATCTAATCTTAGATGGCAATGGAAATACAGGCTGCTAACACTGGTTGTTTGCTGAAATATCACTAAAATTGATACTACCTCCGTCCCTTAAAAAATTCGATACTTTTTTGGCATAAAAAGGGGTATAATGAATAGAGTGTGTAGAGTGGACGTGATGAAATAAAATTTTGAAGGGCAGAGATTTTAAGGAATATTTACATTTTGCAAATGGACAGTTGCTCATGGAGAATGAAATTAAATATATATATATATATATATATATATGCAATTATGCAGATTTGCAATCCAAATCCATATGATCATATGCTTATGGGAGAATAGGTGGGTAAGAATCCGAGGGACCTACACCTGATAGAGTCGGGTAACTGATGTTTGTTTTGAGTTTGAAACCTGGATAATATATTTAAACCATAACCAACATCATCCAATCATTACAATCACACTTAACAACAATATAATATGATATCATTCACTCTTAACACTTAAATTTAGCATAAAATTAAATCTAATCCTACTTAAAATCTCAAAACAAAAACACGAATTACTATTTACCAGGATTTCAAAATCCCCCAAGTTTCAAAACCGGATTTCTAAAAACCACTAAATGCAAAACAAACATCACCTTGAGTTAGATTGATGGATTTGAAAAATCAATGGAATTTAAATCCACCAAATTCGAGTGGATTCCAAATCCTGCACAAATTAGTTCAAATGAAAGTAATGGATTTGAAATCCATATCATTCCATGGATTTAATACCATGGACCATTCATCCTAAAATTGTTCGATCCAAACACAATCTCGGGTAGTTAAGAGAGTTTACCTTGTGAATAACGTGCCTCATTTTCCATGATTAATTGACAGTGGAAGCAAAGATTGAGGACGAGCGTTACAAATTTCAATAGATGGCGGCGGAAGAAACAATGTGAATTTAGGGTTAGCCACTCAAGATTAGCTTTCTCAAAATGACTTGGTCACATTGCAGGGTTTGTACGTGTAATTTTACTTTTTGGAAACATCGCGACACTATCGCAAATATAATTAAAAACAACTTCCACCTGGCAGAGCACAGGAGATGTGGGGTCCCCTCATGTCAAGCCCAAGGGTGAGGTGGGCTTTACAAAACAGGTACAGCCCATTAAGCTTGCAGGAATGAACAATGAATCAGCTGTTCTTAGGAATATATACACCATAGCTGTTTTCTTTATCGAATAAAAAACATGTACCCACCACTATATGATCCGTCCAAAGTCACAGCTAATTGTCTTTGAGGAGGTTTGACATCTTCTCTTAGCATTTTGAGGAGGTTTGACATCTTCTCTTAGCATTTTGAGAATTCGGAGCATACTGCTACTATATTTGGAAATTCAGAAGTTAATATTGGAGATCAGAAGATCTGGCATTTTTTTAATCAGACGGATTTGGGCACTAGAGCACACCTGTATCATGTTATCAATGCATTGCTTACCTCTATGTTTAGAGTTACTTGTGGTTATAACATGGCTAGATGAGAGCACCTGTTGGGTGTGACTAGCACACCATAAGAGGGAGGACCTCTCAAGAGAGAGAACAAGCAGTACCAACCCGTAGTTAGTTTCTAAGTACTCTTGACAAAACTGAATTGAAAAAAAAAACAAAATGGGTTTTTCAGAACCAAAAAATATCAGTGGCCTCAGAGACAATATTACCATTTTGGGAAGGGTGGTCAAGGGTCGAGTAGTTTGTGTCAGATCAGTAGGATAGCAAATTTTACTACCTGATGTCAAACCTAATATAGGCAGCACAACTATATAACTTTTGAACCAATTGAAGATGTTAAGCTATGAAGAATAACAAGTGTGGAAGTGTTTTAATGGATGGTAGATGCTCCGTCTACACCCAAGATAAATTACCAAATTTAATAATTTCGGAGCAACTAACAAGTGATGAACTTATATCTTTATAGTGAAGCACATCAAGATAATAGTAAATTACAGCAAAGAGCACATAATGAATGTCAATATAGGAAATTGCACGCATACAATGATATTTCCCCAATGGAAAGCCCACAGGTAACTAATGATTCCGTAGGCTCTTAGCCAAATGATTACACTTACTTCCATGCTGCAGCCTGCAGATGCAAGAAACCAAAAAACCAACCAACACCACTAGCAACCAGAGAACAATTAGTACAACCAGATATGAATATGGAAACAAAAGTAATCTAACTTACGTATCCTTGAGTACAGTGGTCTGGTCCAGAGCAACTTATGTTATAGTTTCATTAGCCCACTTTAAGAGATTTCTATATCAAAAGAAGCAGCATCAGAATTTCCCTTTTCCTTTGTCTAGCCAGCAAAATATTTATGACAACAGTTCTTAGTTGAAAATTGTAAATGCCAGCTACTTCTTATGACGTTCAAGAAAAAGGAACTAGAATATGAGTATATGACCCATTAGCATGTACACAAAAATCACCTAAAATTGCAACCAGAAGAAACTCTCGTCATCACATAGGAATTCACCAAACAATTAGGATATTCAATTCTTGTATACTTAAACCGACTTTCAAATACCATCTGTATGATTCACATTTCAACCTTTCTCTAAGATTCAATAATCAAGTCAATTAAAAATTCATGCTATGCCTGCCACCTGCTATAATTACTCTAGTTTTTGGTTTTGCCTATCCATAAGTACTGATTTCATTTGGCAGTTTTCTTATGAATTACTACAAATTTATCGGTATGCAGATAACTTTGTCCACAATAAGCGTTATCTTCTAACTAAAGATTCCTAAAACCGCGGCAGTTTTAGTTCAAAGCACTTCGTGATTGCCTAAATTCATCATGAGGGAACCTACTCAATTTGACTCCTCCTTAACTAGTATTCATGGAAATACTTTGCATGTGTTGCTGAATCACGCATCACATAGACGTCATTTAAGTGTATGATTCTTCTCTAAAAAAACAAGTAGACTCTGTGACGAAGAAGTCACATATTAAAAAGTACCTGCAGAGCAGCGCGGTCACGGGTGGCGCCGGAGAAACGACGGAGGCTGTCGTAATCGACCGGTGGAGTCGCGGGCGGAGGTCCGATCGAGTAGATTCGGAGGAAGAAGCATTTTCTTCGTTTTTATCAAGTTTCCAATCAAAACCCTTTGTCAAAATTCTGCACTAGTTTCTTAGGTTTGTTTTGTTCACCGTTTACACTCAAGTTTATTTTTTGAAAATTATTCAAGTTATTATTAAAAAAAAAATTATATTTATATTATAGCAAGAAATGATATGAAATATACTCGTGGTTGCAGATATGTTATACGAGTCGAATGAGTCCGAGTATTGTTAAGCTCGACTCGGCTCATTAAGCTTATCGAGTCGAGTCGAGCTCGTTTAGCAAACGAGTATTTTTTTGAGCTCGGCTCGACTCGTTTAACACATCGAGTCGAGCCTTAACGAGTCGAACCGAACTCACGAGCAACTCGTTTATTTAAACAGCAATAAAGATAAAACAATCACCAATTCATCAGTATGAGTGGTTTGAGAATATGAGTTGTATTATTATGTAAAATATTATTAATTTATACCCTAAATTATATAATATTTATAAAATAAACTCTGATTTTTTAGCCTACCGAGTCGAGCCCATTAAGCAAACGAGTATCTTTTTTAGCTCGGCTCAACTCGTTTAACACATCGAGTCGAGTCGAGCCGTAACGAAATAAGCTCACGAGCAGCTCGTTTATTTTAACAACTCTACGTGGTAGGAAGAATTATTATATTAAAAAATTGTTGTAATTAATTATCTTTTAAAATTATTATATTAAACTAATTTTTGAATATAATAAAATATTTTTTTGATAATAATAAAAATAGTTTTTCTAAAAATATATATTAAGTAATTTTTTTTGTAAATTATGGTAATTAGAAATAAATTAATTAATTGCATAAATTTAAAAAAATATATAACTCAATTTGATCTTATATGTCATTAAATTCATAAAAAAAAATATCAAACAAAAGATATGTTGATGAAAATATTTTTATAAATGAATTAAAAACAAAAATAATTAATTAGATTAATTTATTTAAAAAATGTGACTCAAAATTATGACTTGTTGAAAATTTAAGACCAAAATTGCAAAAAGTTAAGAACGTTATAATGGTAGGACAAAAAATGCTACAAAATATGCGAATAGGACTAAAAGTGCTTAGTAACTTTGGGACCAAAATCACGGTAACCAGAAGTGCAAAATTCCCTCTACAAACATATAGAAACTAAACTTCTTCATCAAAGAGTAGCCTGAACAAATTTTTTTTAAAAAAATAGCTTCCATTTCCACAATATTCACTTTTCCAGCTTAGGAAAAATGGCATCAATGAAAGCATGATATTTGGGATTAGCTTCCCAAAGTTGAAGCAAATGATGCGCAGACGAGGTGCGTCGATGAATGTCTTCCATAAGCCAAATGGTAGCTTCAGCTTTCACAGGATGAATGATCATGTCCAGCGGAACATTCTCATTCTCTGCTCCATGCCTCATTTGATCCATTTTTTTCAGTTGAACATTAGTCAAGTAATGCAGAGGCTGGTTGTACATCTTCTTGATCGAGCTTCCCAACCCGACCCATGATGTGAAGGGGATAACAGAGCCATGAGTAGTAGGTACGGGAATCAACTTCATGTACTCCTGATAGCTTTTTGCCTTTCTGAACAGCCACTCTGTATTCCATGGCACAAGTTATGCAACAGTGAGAAAGTTGTAATGAAATTAGGAAACGAGCACATTGCTTGCTTTCTATTGACACTCGTCTAACTAATGAATCAGAACAAGGGTGACAGTATATGTTGGTAATCATACTTGGGACAGGGAACTGGCATTTTCTTCTTAAAGTTCTTTGAGATTTCCCAGAATTGGCAAATTCTGACATTAAGAACACCAACTTCACCTTTTATATTCACATTTTATGACAACAACATAGAAAGTCTCTCTGTTATTTACCAGAATTGACAAAAAAAAAAAAAGATCTATCCTATTACATTCACAAATTCTGCAACTATGTTAACTAAACATAGATAGGTGTATCTCATTTATTCAAAGTTGCAGAATATGTATTCTGAATGTTTTTCATAGTTTAGTAAGAACTGATCCATTTTGACAACAAAAAGGGCTGAATTTTGATGCCTATGCATAACGAAAAACATTTTCTTCAAATTAATCAAACAAGAGAGAGTATTTTTGTATCTCAACTTAAAATGAATGAGATGCAGATTAAACCACAATCTGCTTTGAGACACTAATGCTGAACGAATTATTGCACATTAAATTCATCAATATTGTTTCACACCAAATATATAATAGAACCAAGATGACCCTTAGCCATATATCTATTACCAACAGAAAATAAAATTAGGAGGTCTTGCTTCCGGATATTAGCTGCAAATCTCATGTTACGGGTTTTTCTGTAACTAAAGTGCAGAGAATCAAAACCATATCACATTTCCAGTAATGGCTAATTTAATTACCTTCAGAAGATAAAACAATTTGCGGTTCATCATTAAGCTGATCCGCCATTGAAACATCATTGTCAGCATCAGATGAAAAAGAATCGTCTGATGAAATATCTACTTGATCCTTAGATGCCATGGACCTCTGCTTGGATGAAATTCGTACTCGCTTATGCTGCTGATAACTGGTGTTTGCTGAAATGTCAAAAAATTGATCAAATTACAACAGCTGTGGGGGGATATCACAATTAGAATGAATAAAAGCCTCATTTAGCCGGAATATTACATAAACATAATTCATCATTGCGAGAAACACAATTTCATGGATGGAAGGAGATAAGAAAGCATCAGCAATTTCATATGCATAATTTCACAATTGCTAATGGATGGATAGTAGCTCACACAGCAAGTAAAAGGAAATACAGGCAGATTTGCAATCCAAATCCGAAACTTCACAATTGCTAATGGATGGTCGCAGTTGGTTTTCCATATAAGTTTGAGTGATGGGAAAGTAGGTGGGGAAGAACTAGAGAGACCTAATAAAGTCAGGTAGCTGCGTTTGGATTGAGGGATTTGAAAAAAGATCAATGGAATTTAAATCCACCCCAATTTGAGTGGATTCCAAATCCTTCACAAATAAGTTCAAACTCCAAAATGAAAGTAACGGATTTTAAATCCATAAAAATCATGGATTTTAATACCATGGATAATTCATACTGAAATTTGTAGATCCAAACACAACCTCAGGAGTTGTGTGGAGGTGCCATATTTTTAACGATTACTTGACAGCAGAAGCAATCACTGAGGACAAGTGTTACAGAATTCAATAGATGACGGCAGAAGAAACCATGAGAAATTAGGGTTAGCCATTCTAAAGTTGCTTTATAGGGAGCCATTCTAGAGTTGCTATATATGGATTTGCTTTCTCAAAATGTCTTGGTCAATATCGTGGATTTGGTAGGTCAGTAGGTGTAATTTTATATTTAAAGACAACATGACACTGTCGCAAATACAATAAAAAACTTCCACCTGGCTACCAGAGCACGGGGAGATGTGGGGTCCTCCAATGTAGAGGTCCGAGGGTGAGGTAGAAATTATCAAAACCAGGTATATCCGATCAAATTATCAAACAACACGAAAGGAGACTAATTGTAAATCAAGTAGCTCTTACGAATATACTTCCATTCATGTTTTCCTTAATCTAATACATCATGTAGCAACCACTATATAATCAGTCAACAGTCGCAGCTAATTGCAATTTTGGAGGTTGACACTTCCTAAATAGTGTTCTGAGACTTGGGACTATTCTGCTACTCTATTAGGATATTCGGAAGTTTACATTGGATATCAGAAGATATGGTGATTTCTTAGTATGCATAATTTGGACATTAGAGTAAACCTGTACCATGTTAGCAATGCATCGCTTGCGTCAAGGTTTAGAGTTACATATGGTTGCTAAGATGGCCACACGAGAGCACCAGTTGGGTTGACTTAGACAGCCTATGGTAGGTGCTATCTAGAACCATAAGAGTTGTTTCAAATGCCATATAAGTAAGGTAGCAAATTTACTACCCGATGTCAACCTATTATAGGCAGGCACCTGGAAGATTAGGTATCAAGCATTTCAGATCAGATTAGGCTTGGTGATTTCACCAATTCTTCCAATGGACGGCCAAACTTTCTACATAATTGAAGATGCATAGGTATGAATGACAGGTGTTAAAGAGTTTTCATGGATGGTAGAGGCTTCCTCTACACCCAAGATAAATGACCAAGTTAAATAAATTCAGAGCAACCAGCAAGTGATGAAGTTATCTCTCTTCAGCTACGCACCTAAATAAGATTAAATTACAGCAAATAGCACATGACGAATATCAAGAAAGGAAATTGTGTGCATATTATGATATTTCCAAAATGGAAAGCCCAAAGGTAACTAATGATTCCATAGTTCCTTAGCCAAATGAATAGCACCTAAACACCTAGTTCCATGCTGCAGAAGCAAGAAACCAGACAACCAAAAAACAAACCAAGTAACCAGAGAACAATTTGGTTCAACCAAATATAAATATGGAAACAAAAGGAACCTGACATATGTAGCTTCCGATACAGTAATATGGTAAAGAGCAATTTATATCATTGCTTCATAGCCTACTTCAAGATATTGTTTATATCAAAGAAGCAGCAGCAGAATTTTCCTTTGTCTAGCGACCAAAATGTTTATGAGAAACTTCTCGTTTGAAAGTTTTTAACGTCAGCTACTACTTCTTATGTTCAAGAAAAATAAACTAGAATATGACCCCTATTTTTAAGTTTGGAATTACGTAGCATGTAACCGAAAGTCAATATCTTACCACTCATAACAGACGTGACCAACTATAATAATGGAAACATAAGATAAATCACCATAAATTGCAACTAGAAGAAATTGTCGTACTCACATAGTAATCAACAAAATAAATTAGGTCTTATAATTAAAACAAGTTACAAATCTAGCTCCCTCCAAAAATATCATCTAAAATCGGTTTTCAAGGGCATTTATATTATCACTTAAAAGTATATAAGATAGTCAATTCAAATCATTGATTCTAAAGCTTTATTTTCGATTCAAGTCATTTTATCGTGAGACAATAGTAAATGGTTTACAGAGTTCAAATAAGATTCAGTAATTTCATTCATTATCTATTTTATGGCTGAAAGTAGCATAATTACAATTTACGGATCAAAGAGCAGCATGCTACCACTAATAACATAGTAGATACATTTCTCACTTCCAAATTTCTTTGGCCTTTGCTCAAGGAACCTTAACTTACCCTTTTAACACTATTGCTAATACGATTGATCTTCAACTTGAAAATGAGATCGAGATTCCACATTTTAAACGTGGAGAAATTTAATAATCAAGTCCATTAAAATGCTTGTTATGTTACCTGTCATAACACTCTATGTTCTTCTACCCATAGGTAGTGATTTCATTTGGGAGTTTGTTTATGAATTACAACTTTCTTGGTGATATCAGATAACCTAGTCCACAATACACATATGCGTTAACTAAAGATTGTTAAAAGATAAAACAGAATAATTTTTGTTCAAAGCTCTGCATGATTTGCCTAATTCATCATGAGGAAACCACTCAATTTGCCTCGTCCAAACATTTCTTGGTAAATAACTTCGTTTTGACTAGTATTCATAACATGTATGATTTAATCTCGTATCCCATTGCGTAATTAAAATGTTCGATTCTTGCTCTAAAAAACCACTAGACTCTGCGTCGAAGAGGTCACACATTAAAAGTAAAAGGTACCTGGAGAGCAGCCCGATCACCGAGGCGCCGGACAAACAGTGGCGGCTGACTTAATCGACCGGTGGAGGCGCCGGCGGAGGTCCGAACCGAGTGGATTCAGAGAACGAAGCGTTGCCTCTTCTTTTCCGTTTTCAAGCAAGTTTCCAAACCCTTCGTCAAAAGTATGAGCGATAGTTTCTTATATATACTGTTTACACTGTATAATAGAAGTTGATTACACATATTACAACGTATAATAAGGGACCATTTGGTATAATTATAAAAAATAGAAAGAGTATAAGAATGAAAACTGTATTGAATGAAGGTCATAGTTCTTATATAGCTAAACTATGGTTAATTTTTTTAGTTTTTTGGAATCAAAGTCGTAGTAAAGTCATTTCAAACACACACTATGACCTTGATTACCATTATTCAATTACAAAAGTCCTCAACCAAACATCACCTAAGTTAATTAAACATAAAAATTTATATTGTTATTGCTTCTATGCATAAACTGTTTAGTGTAATCAATTTTCACTTGTTTGTGTAATTAATCTTCATTTTTTAGTCATGTAAGTTAGTAAATTGACTAAAATTAAAAAGTTTTTGAATTTATAGGATCAATATCAAAATATTATTTTTGTTCATAAAAAATATATCCACTTATTTACACGTGGTTCAATATAATATATTGAAAGGTATTGTGGAATATTATGAGGTTCGTTTATGAATAAAGTGATTGTTTATGTAAAATATGTCATATGTACCCTCCAAAGATAATTTTTTTATTCATATTTCATAATGGACCTCATAATATATGTAATACCTTTCGATATATTACATTAAATCACATATAAATATGTAAGTTTATTTTTCATGAACAAAGTGAGTATGTAATTTATGTGGACCAAATACAAAATGAGAATAAATGATACGAAAATTTATTTTTCATGAACAAAGTGAGTATATAATTTATGTTGACCAAATACAAATGAGAATAAATGATACGACTATGGAAATTTTAATCTCTAATTATAATTATATATTTATATCCCAATCCCATGCTAATTTTGGGCCAATTGGACCATTCTAGTTAATATACCAATTATCAAAAGGCCCATTGAGCATCTTTCCTCCGCTGGACCATTCTCAAAGATTAACAAAAATTATATTTGTACCAAAAAAAATATGAATATATTGTTTAGGATTATGTAAAGAAAATCACAATTTTTATTAATTTTGTCAATTAAAACATAAATTTTTAAAATTTATAGTTCAATATACGAATTAATTTATTATTACAATTTAATACATGATGTAACACAAAATTATTGTTAATGCACATAAAAGAGGAGAGTCACCCAATGTATGAAAGTCAACTTGAGGTCCTCCAGACAAATATTGATGTTTTCCATTCGGATTTGTGTGAGAATATGATCGGAATTAATCCAAAGGTATTAGAGAACATCGCATACTTTCTACTTTGGTCCGTCTACAAAAAAATATACATGCATAAAAGTTAAAATTATTTATTAAAATCCATTTCACAATTCAGTAGAGAGAGTCAGAGATAGACTAACAAATATTTTTTTTGTTCGGAAACAATCATTCCTGATTACAATTCAGTTCTTTATTGATTGCTGAAATAATGCTTTCGTATTAATTTTATAATCTTTTGACAACACTTCAGCTGAAAAATGAATTTGAAAAATTACTTATGTCTTTGTGACTTGACCTTCCACTCTATTCGTTTCGCAGAAAGATTAACAAAGTGAAAAAAAATTAACAAGGGTTGTAGAAATATATCAATTCAATACAAAAAAATAAAGCCTTATGCAAGAGAATTTAATTCATGAGTCACTCAATTCATAAAATGTTCATAGTTTAAAAAGGATATCATTACATGTAGGGGTGTGCAAACCAAATTATGAAAACCAAAAATCGAACCGAATTAAGGTAAAACAAACCGAAACCGAACCGAATGTATATAAAATCGAATATAAACCGAACTAAATATTTCGGTTCGTTTTCAATATAAATCGAACCGAAATTTTGATATTTTTGTCCAAATAACTAAATAAGTAAATATCAATGCATAAATTAGGAATAAATGAATTGAAACCCACACACGCGCAGTACACTTAGATTAGGATTTAGGTTTATGGTTTTTATTTTTATTTATTAAATATAAATATCATTTATTAAAGTATATACATTAATATTTATTAAATATATTATTATTTCGGATTGAATTTCGGTTAACCAAAATAATTATAGTTAATAACCGAACCGAATACTGAAATTCTAAAAAATGATAACCGAAATCGAACCGAATTCATATTTCGGTTCGATTTTTTGTTAATAACCGAATTATGCACACCCCAAATTACATGAAACCACTGATACTATAATATTTAATATTATAAGTTTGAATAAAAATGAAATTAACTTTATTCAATGTGTAATTTTATTTATTTTATAAATTGACAAATTTAAACTCATCAAAGAATTAAATTTGAAATTAAATAATTTAAAAATTAAAATTAAAGTTAATAAAACTTTTAAAAAATTATACAAGTTAGAGATTTTTGGATTATAAGTAGTGAGACTCTTAATTAAGAAAATTAAGTTTAAATTTATTATTAAAAAATTAAACGTATAAGTATCATGAGTAAGTCAAATTATAAATTTACAATGTGTATTAATCACAAAAATTATTATTAAAAAATAATTAAAGATCTCAAAATTTGTGAATATATATATTATCTTTAAATTATAATAGTAGATTTTTATTATTTTGTATGATTATAAACTTTAATAAATTTTAAAAGAGAAAATAAATATCTTTTAAATCATTGTTACCTTGAATTATATTGTTAAATGTTGATATTTATATTATATTTAAATTGAATAGCATATTAATTTAATTTTTTTAAACAAATAATCTTATTATTTTTTATTTTTTTATTAAAAAAATAAAAAAATATATATATATATATATATATATATATATATATATATATATATCCATAACTCCCCCTAAATCTACTCTAGTTTAACAAAAGTCAAATTTAATTTATTAATTTTTAATTATCTTAAATTTAATAATATATATCTCAATTCTAATTAAGATAAAATATAAGATATTAAATTGCTTAATATGTATTCGCAAATTCAAATAAGTATGGAAATTTTCAAATAAATAATCTCTCTCTCAACTAATTACACTGTGACTACCAACTACATGGCCACGAACATCAATGACAGTTGTCATTAATAATTAATTATCATATATTCAATAATATTATTCTATATATCATAATATATATATATA
>JAPKLY010000055.1:310525-358929 GCA_026898435.1 Prunella vulgaris | reverse complement strand
TTTAACACCTGCCATTCATACCTATGCATCTTCAATTAGGTAGAAAGCTATATGGCTGTCTGTTGGAAGAATTGGTGAAATCGCCAAACCTAATCTGATCTGAAATGGCTGATACCTAATCTTCCAAGTGCCTGCCTTAATGGTTGACATTGGGTAGTAAATTTGCTACCTTATATGGCATTTGAAACAACTCTTATGGTTCTGGATAGCACCTACCATAGTCTGTCTGAGTCAACCCAACTGGTGCTCTCTGTGTGGCCATCTTATCAACCATATGCAACTCTAAACCTTGAGGCAAGCGATGCATTGCTAACATGGTACAGGTTTACTCTAATGTCCAAATTACTGGTGTTCTTTTTCTTTTTGGATTTCTTCATTTGGTTGGCGAGAGCTGAAAGAAGAGTCGGATTAGGTAGATATATTGAACCAATTCATATAAAACGTACTCCCTCCTCCGTCTCAACATTTTTTTCACAGTGTCATTATTCATCCATTTGAGGAAGAGTTGTATTTAGACATTGTGTTCATTATTTTGGTGGGAATTTGTGGCCACTTCAATGGTGGAGATTAACTTTATCATAAAAGTTATCTTTTCACCAAAATGATAAACACTACGTTTGAATATAATTCTTTTTTGAATGTATAAACAGTGACTCTATGAAAAATATGTTGATACGGAAGGAGTACTATTTAAATTGTGGTATGCATCTTTGTTAATCATTGAAATAGTTGAGGTTGAATTTCAAAGTTGCTGCAAATAATTTTGCTAAAAGGTTGAAGAGTGGAAGGGTGAAGACCAAAACTGTCACAAGGAAACTCACTTTACAGTGACCTGCGCCTACACCATCAAGGCGTCAAAAGTAGATTTTATTATTTTTATTTATTCTCCATCCACTAAATTTAAATTTCTGCACTATTTTTTTTTTTTGTTCTGTCTACAAAAAATATTATTATTTTATAAAAATTATCACATTTATTATTACTCTTATTTATAAGTGGATTCCATAATACTTTTATTTATATATATATATATATATATATATATATTATAAAATATGTGCAAATACAACGGTTCAGATTTTTAGTGGATGGAAGGAGTATTTATTTTGCTAGAAAACCACTCTTTCCCGCGACTGATGCTTGAATAAAATTAGAATAAAACAAGTATATTTCCCATGACATATTGTCAGATGTTACTTCAATAAATACTGAATCAGTGAAAAGGTGAGGTCTTTCTCTGAAGCTTAGCAAAATGATGATTTATGAAGAAGTTGATTTTTTATCTGAATTGCTCCTCCAATTGAGTACTCATTATACAACTAGGAATGTTAATTTGGGTCTAACTAAATGATCAGTCCGGTTACCCTAAAAATGGAGAATTGTCCATATTTTTAGATTCGTTTAATTTCGGACCCGGCTCTATTAGCCTGTGGGCTAGTATTTTCAAATCAACGTATTTACATTATTGTATGTGTGTTTGCTGCATCATAAAGTTTGTAAATCTTTTACAATTAACCCTTACAATTATCACTAATTACATACACACTCCAAATATTTTACGATTATGTGGAACATATATATGACACAATTTAATTTAAAACACTCTTTCAAAATATATGTGAGGTGTTGGTGCTAGCAAAACATTTTCTTTTATATGGTAAAAATTATCTAATTACAACAGGTTGAGTAAAGACAAGGTTTAGGAATATGCTACCCCAATTCTTTCGGTGATTATTTAAAAAAGAATATTAGATGAATCTGCCGCAACCTTAATTATTCGTTTAAGATTTGAGATTTTCTTCACTTTTGGGGTAAATAACTTATCTTGGAGGATTAGTGATAGGTTTAGAGGAATACTTTGTCTTTTCGGCTTTGTTTCGATTCGATTTTTTATTTAAAAAGTTGGGTCTCACCAACTTTATAGAAAAATAATTTTACACTTTTCAAATGAATTTGAAAACATACACTATAATAAATATGAGATTCTCTCTTCTGTCTGTACATATAGTTAACATATTATTTAGTAAACCACTTAAATTCTATATTATACATTTATCGATTACATATTTTTCTTATCACAAAGTATTATGTGAACGATACAAGCAGTAAATTTTATGGTGAACAATAATTTATTCTAAATATTTTGAAATTTGATTATTTTAGAGATAAATGACATAAAATACTGTATATGAACTAACATCACATTATATATGAATTAACGCTACATGTAGTATGTCATAGTGAATGAATTATAATCATATTGTATATGAACTAATACCACACTGTATCTAAACTAACACTATATATTAAAATATGTGTTACCGCGTGAAATCAAATCTGTTGTTCACGAAATTACAATTTGTGAGTATTATTCACATAATACTTACTTTTTTTCTTATGTTAAAACAAATGAGTTGAGATAACGAAAATTAATGAGACGGAATTTGCAAATTCCAGTATTAATTATTTGGTGAAAGAATCTACTTCAAATAACATTATTCTCCCTTCCTCAACAAATTAGTTAGTCCTTTTTTTTTGTAAGCGCTTTAATGCGATATGTCGCAAGATATTTTGAGGTATTCTGAGTTCCGTTTATGAATTTAAAATTTTTATATAGAAACTATATTTACATATTTTTTATATACAATTTTTAAATTCGTAAACGGATCTTACAATATCTTTTAATACCTTCGACATAATGCATTAAGCTACCTGTAGTTAGAGATGATTAATTTTCATGAACGGATGGAATGTATGAATCGATTTAATATTTATGATAATTGAATAGGGAAACAGGCATTATTGAACAGATGGAGTGTATGAATCGATTTAATATTTATGATAATTAAATATGGAGACAGTTAATAATGCAATCAGAATAATGGTAATTAATAAGCTTTCAACATCATTAACAAAATTTTTGTTTTGAGAAATTTATGAGGGGATAAATGTTGAATTAAATATTTAATGCAGATGGAAACGTTAGCTATATTTGACAGATGCATATGGAAATAAGAACCACAAATATGGATATAATCAGTTTGCATTTATTTCAAATTTTAATGCACAAGACTAAATATACAAAGGCAAATGTATGGTGTGAATTAAATATTATCGTAAATCTTATTTGTATTTTAAGCCACATTTGAAGTGTGAACCCGTATGTTATACGAGTTTTAAAAAATAGATTAATCTTGTATGCATCAGTTACACGGTGCAACTTAAGTTCATTTTTTAAAAGTAATATAAATACTACTGAAAAGTTACACATGTTATTATTGAAAAATATATTTTTCATAGCGTAACTTTTCAGTAATAATTTGTGTAACTTTCTAAAAATATACTTGAATTGCACGGTGTAACTGATGCACAGGAGACTTACTCTTAAAAAAAACACAAAAACTCGTATGCAATATTGCACAAAACCCGGCCCGTGCAATATCCCCAAATGAAATTCGCGGATCCAATAAAAATTTTAAGGAAAATTCTCGTCACTTCCAGAATGTATACCACATGAACATATTTGTGCTATTGTAAGACAAAATGTGTGCTACTACATCTTAAAAAGTTATTTTTTTGTACTTTTAAAGTAACTATAAGAATAATATGTATTTTTACAAGAACAAATATGTGTTTCTTAATTTATTTTTCATTTTATTATTAGTTTTATGCTGATAATATGTTGCTAATGTAATAATACCTTACATGTGTTACTATCTCGCCACTCCAAGAATGTATATCACATGAACATATATGTGCTGTTGTAAGACAAAATGTGTGCTATTGTAAGACAAAATATGTGCTACTACATCTTAAAAAATTAATTTTATCGAATTTCCAGAATGTATACCACATGAACATATATGTGCTACTGTAAGACAAAATGTGTGCTACTGTAAGACAAAATGTGTGCTACTACATCTTAAAAAATTAATTTTATCGAAATTTCAGAATGTATACCACATGAATATATGTGTGCTAGTGTAAGACAAAATGTGTGCTACTACATCTTAAAAAATAATATTTTCTATAAAAATCAATAAATATTTATGAAAAACAAATATTTTTTCTTATAATAATACACATATTGATCTTGCATTGTATTAACATGTTTGTTTTCTACAAAAACAAATGAATATATGTAAAAAAAACAGCATTTGTTCTTATAGTAGCATAAATTTACTCATACAGTATAGCGAAAATCATGAAATTTGAAAATTGCCCAAATCTGACCCGACCTGTTCAAGATCAGCAAATTTTGTTATTTTGACCCTATTGACCCGCGAATTTTCAAAATTTTCCTTTGTTGGCATATATTGCACCCGTGCAATATTACACGGGAGACCTACTAAAAAAATTGATTCTTTAAATTATTATTTTATTTCTATTAATATTCAATTCAATTATAGTCATGTTATTCTCTCTTCGAACCTTAATTGGAAAAAAATTACAAAATAATTCATAAAATTGACACTAATTATAAGTTAATTCTGTTGCAGAAAATAAAAATATATTTTTGTGCAGAAAAAAATTATTCTTCTATGCCAAAATTGTGAACTAATTTGTAAATATCATCACTTCTTTGATTCAATATTCAAATGCCCAAATTAATTCTATTCAACTTGATTATTTAATTTTCAAAAAAATAATAATTGCTCTCTTAATCAAATTCATGACATTAACTAATTTTTAATTTTGTGATCCTTTATTGATTACTATCATAATAGAAGAATTATTTAGCTTCATATAGATTCAAATAAAAAAGTTGAAGCATTTTGATGTTGATTTTAAGTTTTAACATGTTTGGGAGATTTTATGTAGAAAGAGTTAATTAAATTATAATAATTTTTTTAAATAATCAATTACAATATTTTTTTCTACCATTAAATATATGAAATATTATTTCGTCCCGCTATAGTCCAGATCCGCAATCACCAAACAAATCCCAATTTTTGAACGTAGAAGGAAATACAGATAAAATTGCTGCCAAAAAATTATTAAAAAAAAAAAAAAAAACGCAGTTGAATTGGGTCGTAAAGCAGAAAATCCGAAAAAAGCATGAGATCAATTTTGTCTTTTCTTTGACTGTCCTATGAATCTTTGATTTTCTGTCTTATATTATATGGGCACCAAATGTAAAATAAGCAACAAGGCATTGATCGATCAATTTTATGTACATAAAAATAATTACATATTTATCTATGGGAAAATCACAAAATGGTTCACAAAATTGACAAAAATTACAAATTGGTTCTGTAAAAAAAAAATACACTTCTGTGCAGGAAAAAATTACACTTCTGTGCAGATATTGTGAACGAATTTGTAAATATAGTCACTTTTTTTAACCAATACGTAAGTCACCCTTTATCTATTGATATAAATATATATATATATATATATATCAATTTACATAAATTTATATATTTACTATGGGTGTGATAAACAAGAGATCTATTATTATTTGGGTATATTTGATCATAAAAATATTTTTAAAATATCAAATATTTAGTTAAGTATATCAAAATATTTATCAAGAGTATAAAAAATTAATAATAATAAAATTTATAATATTATGTATTGACCTAGATTTTAAATAATTTTTCTATACTCCTAATCAAATGTTTGATACTTTAAAACTGATTTATATATAACAAGCTTATTATGAATCATTTTCATGCAGAATTTTACTGTATTATTTTAATTAATTACTTAAAATTTATATATAATTTTTACTTCTATAGACATTACAATTATAAATATTCTTGAATTCAATATAGAATTGTAAATTAACGAATCCAATTTTGTGATATCGTACTTGGGAAAATATTCGAATATTTATAATTTGACTTTTTTATTATTCAAATGTTAAATTTGATGCTAAAAATGTATTTCTAAAAAGGAGTATCAAAATTGACATAAACTCTTTGAAAATCTGCTTTTTATATAAATCAGCCACAAACAAATTTTAAAATCACAATATTAATGTAATTTATTTTAAGTTGATATTTAAGACAAGATGATCAAATGGGATTAAATTATTTTAAGAGCCTAGTTATATTCTCCTCCAACTTTATTAGATACCACACACTCAAAAATGTATCTGTTCAATTTTCAACGTATTTTTATCGAAATTTAGTTAACATTTTGACCAAAATATATTGAATATTTATTTGCTAAAATCTCAAAAAACTTCTATCTCTAAAAATTTGTCGAAATTTTATTAACTTTTCCATAAAAATATATCGAAATTAGATTTAATACATTAAACTAAAGAGTGTATGTATCAAATAAGTATGAAAGAAATATACCATCGGTGCTATTTTTTTAAATGGACTTTCAGGCTTATATAATTTATTTATTAAAATAAAAGTTAGACTCGAATCTATTAAAATTTTATTACGAATAAAATTCCAAACTTTGAGTCTAAAAAATTATAATCACTGATTTATCGTACTCCATTGCTTTGGTATTGTATGAAAATAGTTCATAATAAGCTTATCATGAAATTATTTTAAAGTATCGAATATTTAGTTAAATGTATCAAAATATGCATCAAGTGTATCAAAAGATGAGGTCAATATATAAATTTAATTGATCTCAACTTTGATACACCTGATGAGATTTTTGATACGCATGATTAGGGATGGCAATTTGGTCTGCCCCGACCTGCTCCGATCTGAACCCGCACCGTATGGATCGCCCCGCCCTGCGATCAGCAGTGGGGCGGAGCGGGTATGGATATCATTATTGCCCTGCCCCGCTCCATTTTGACCCGTTTATATTATTAAAAATTAAATATATATATATATATGGTATTTGTTAAAAAAAATATTATTATTTATTAGTATATATATAGTATGAATAAGAATAAATTAATTTAACAAATATATTTTAGATCAATATATACTAATAAAACATAATATGAAATATATTATGATGTTTTAACTATAAATTTTAATTGATATCAACATATTTAAAGATAAAAATAAATTTATATATTATGTTTTAGTATCATAAATTTATTTTTTTCATTAAGACCTTAAATTTACTTTAATATGTAAGAATATATTATATATTATAAAATTTTAATTTAGAATTGATCGATCTGTCCCGCCTCGTGATCTGTTATGGATCGATCCGACCTGACCCGCATATAGAGTGGAGCGGATTTGGATCTTCTAGTATCCGCCCCGACCCGCTCCATTTGTCATCCCTACACATGATTAAATATTTTATACTTTAAAATTAATTTATAATAAGTTTATCATGAACTATTTTCATACAAAATTTTACATGCTCAATTTAATCCCACCTCTAATCAAAACCTTTGAAGTCATCTAACAAATTGGAGTGGGAAGTAAAAAAAATAAAAAATGGAACCAATGAATGAGGATCAAAGATCAAATAAACATGATTACTTCTATGAATTGAAAATGTCTTAAGGGGAAAGAGAGATTTGTTACGCAATATATTTATAGTAAGGTTCTTTCTTTGATTTTAGGACTAGGAATATTTCTATATATTGAGATTCTTTATTCGATTTCAATATAGGATGGGACTCAATTGGCATCTAAGATTTCCATGGCATGTTTTTAGTCCCAATAATAAAGGATGAAAATATATTCCTTCATTGATTATATTAGTTTCGTTCAAATGATAAAATTATCTATCTTGTCCAAACGTGCATATATTAATAAAATAAACAAATTTATCTTTTAAACCAAATATTATTAAAAAAATTGTTTTGGTAAATCTTGAAAATTATATTTAACGGTGTCTTACCATTGAATAAAATAAGTTATGTCGTAGAAAATAATTCAACTTCTATTTAATTTTAAATTTGTGATATTCACAAATAATTTCTCATAGTGACATAATAAATTAAGTATTAGATTATTAAAAAAACGAACGCATGAATTTATTTTCGCAGCTCCTCAAAAGTTAATTACGTTGGAGGACATTACAAAGCCTAAACATTTATTAAAATTATAAAATATCATCGTGATCGGAGATGTGAAATAGTTGTTAGAATTCATAACTCAACAATAAAAACACGAGGTAAAAATAATAAATGAGATTATATCACAGATCTCTATCAAAGTTTCATAACCAATATTATGATATCTAAGAATTTCAACTACTCAAATGAACTATAATCATTTTAGGTTGAAACGTAACACGATCTTGACCTAAAACCACGATAATGTCTCATTGGTGACCTTCCCAATTACATATATATAATATTAATGAAAATCTATAAATATACTTAAAACTTCCCCTTTTATAGACGGGATCTACAATTTTATTTAGGATTAGTAGTCTTGTATGCACCAGTTACACGGTGCAACTTAAGTTCCTTTTTAAAAAGTTAAACAGTTTATAACTGGAAAGTTAAACAGTTTATTACTGAAAAGTTAAACTATGAAAGATATATATTTTTCAGTAATAAACTGTTTAATTTTTCAGTTATAAACTGTTTAACTTTTTAAAAATGAACTAGAGTTGCACCGTGTAACTGGTGCACAGGAGACTTACTCTTTTATTTAAGGGGCCCAAAAAAAATTTATGTTTTAACTTTATATATATATTCAATCCTAGAGAAGAGAAATCATACAAAATGAAGGTGAGGATAATTTTTAAAAACACATAAAAAAAAAGTAAATCCAATTAAGATGAGCAATTGCCCCTAAATATATATTTCGAAAGCAAAAAAAAAAAATCATGTTATTACAAAGTGTAATTAAACCCAAATTATTAATAATATATATATATATATATATATATCTTTTCATGGAAATCTGCATCACTATTTTGTCAAAGATAAAGTAGGACCATATATATTCATTCTTGCATGCCCTTTAGATATTCACTTCCTAGTTATGGCCCATCTCCCTCTTAATTTACAGACAAGTCTCTACTTTTATTAACTTTCTTTATATTATATCTTCACTTTTTCCATTTTCAAATGATTTCCAACCAACAACCTCACAAACATATGAAAAATTAATTGAGTTTCAAACTAGGGAAATTGATATGACCGGTTTTATACAAGAAAAATATAATTCATTAATTAGTAAAAACTAAAAGCGTGGAAGATTATTTCATCTAGAAGTGGAGAGAATAAAATTACATTTAATTTATATTCGTCTCACACGAAAATTTATCTATTATGAAATTTTTTATCGAGCATACGTATGAAGAAATTTATACCATGTATACAATATACAATCTACCCGATATAAAAATATTAGACTCGATATGTACTAGTTGGGCCTCATCAATACTCCATATGATACATTTTTTTAGGTGAGATAATATGTAATACTCTGTATAGGGATATTAACATATTGATTTAAAAAAATAAATTAATTAAAAATATTTGTATAAACATATAACTTTTTTGAACAGAACCAATTTTTAATTTGCATTATTATTTTATAATTTTTTCAAACATATATTGCTTTAATTCACTCTTTTGGAGCCAAATTCCTTAATACTCGATAGTGCCTCATGGAACTCCAATTCTTCCCTTCAACTCAAAAAAAAAAAAAAATCATGATCACCATTGATAGGGATGAGTCTTTTGTGAACTCGTTTCACTGTTATGTGTAATCATTAATCATTATCATTGTTATTTATATATACTATTACTGTTATAAAAATGTTCTTAATTTTTTAGCAGTGATAGTTTATATACATAACAGTGATGGTTAATAAATATCAGTGATAGTGTATATACATGACAGTGATAATTAATAAACTCGAGTTCACTGTGAAGTGTGAACTCAAATTCGACAAACTTGTCCATGGATAATCCAATTCCCATTTCAACCGAGTCCTAAAAACTCTTAACTTTTTTAAGTTTGTTAAAAAATTACTTTTTTTTAAGTCCTTGTAAAATTTTCACTAATATGTCACCAAATATAAATAATGATTTATAAATTATTTCAAATATATTGGTGTAAGATATTTAATGGTGGTACAAACCAATCGAATACAACTTACGTGCTAAGATTAAATTTAGCCCAGAAAAGTGGAATGAATTTGTGATCACAAAGATGTGACCTCACCCCAAAAGAAATTGGAAAATTTTATTATAAGAATCATTAATTATAAAAAGAGAGATTAGGGTCAATATTGAGGATGATAATAATAATAATAATAATAAACTTAACTTGTGAAATTTGGATGGAGTACGAAGTAGGCACATGTTGCTCCATAAAGAGTCAATCAAACCATAAGTACTTTTTTTTTTTTTTTTCATTTTGTAGTAAAAATAATTTTTTTATTTAGATCAATTAGTTAAAAATATAAAAAAAAATTATTTGTTTTATTTTCTTGAAAATAAATTAAGGTTGTATCACAAAATAAAAAATTTAATTTATTGACCTAAATAAGAATATTCCTCTCGAATGGTTGTGTGAAGCTTGAAATCTTCCCTCCAAATTAAACAGCGTAATTTTTTAAGAATATATTTTAGTTACTGAACTGTGAAAAACAAATGAATTAATTTTTACTATCAATTATAAATATTGAAGTAATTATATATCTTAATTAACTCATAAAAAGGTATAAATTAAAAGTATTTCAGGCATGTGATGGAGGACTTTTATTATAAATTAATTATAAGTTAGAAAAGGATATGCTAAAAAAGCAAATTGTCAAACTTTAATTTTAAGAATAATTTTTTAGATATATATATATATATATATGTATGTATGTATGTATAAATATATTAATATATAAGCTAAGTGTCGGTCATTTTGATTTTGATTTGTGGGTATGCATATGTTGAATTGTTGATCCTCTTGTTTATACTTAAAACTTATTTTATTATTATATTCTACCTCTTTAAAAACAATTCTAGATCCACTACCGATCATATTATTATTACTTTTGCAAAATATAATTTGAAATATAATACTCCCTCCTGCACGGTTATTAAGAAAAAATAGATGTCATGTGTAAAAGTGAGAGTATAAATATTAAAAAAGTATTTGATGTGATGTGTAAAAGTGAATGTATGTGTACCTAAAATAAAAATAATGATTATAATATTTTTATTTTAGGCGAATAGACTATTTATTGTGAACACCCTATTTAAGACAACGTGGATCATTTATCGTGGACAGAGGATGTAATATTTTGTGGAAATAAATAAAAAAAATTGTCACTTATCATGATGGAGCCCCAATGGCTTTAAATTTGACAGCCAATTAAGTCACCCACCCAAGAAAAAGAAATTTGAAAATGAATATATGCACATTATGGCTTTATACAAAACCCTAATCATCACAAAATATTTGGGACCCAAAATGAGCTCTAAATTACGAGTGGATGCTTCACTTATTATAGCAAAGCTAGTGGATGATTAATATTCCACAATAGTATTTAATTTAAATTTTTTTTAATTTAGGCTAATTGTTTTTATATCATTTATATGGGTCCAAAATTAAGCACCAACGCCGTCAACTTAATATATATTCTACCAATTTCAACATAATATAATCAATTTAATTAACTTGTTCATGGAGTAAATAATCATGATGTTGATTGATGGCAACTCAAAAGGCCATCTACATCTACGATCTTTCCTTTATTAGTTTTTTTTATAATAAACTGTCAATTTTTAAACTGTCAAAAGGCCACACTACTAATTATCTTAATCCATCAATCCAAATATATTTTTTAACTCCAAGATAATAATCTCTAGATTATAATCTTGTCTAATTTATCTTATCTATTGAACCAAATGAACACATATAGTATAATATATGTCACTATATATATAGTTATATTGTAAATGTATCTTTTTTTTTAATCTAATAATAAAATATTAATCAAATTACCGGCATGTTGCTACTTATTGCATGTTTGTAACGATTATCAAGACTAGTCAACCTATGGTAGTATATAAATTAAAGAATTAATGATACTATGTGCCTTTTCATTAATTAATTTTTATTTTATATCATTGGTGGGCTTTTGATGCATTTTCATGTTGAGCATGATTTTAAAATATTGGCCGCGGGATATTGTTGCATGCACTCCGAGAAGGGCAGCGGCGGACGGCCGGAGTGGCCGCCGCCGGCATGGCACAATAACCAAGTTCTGGTTTTCCATTTAAATCGAGGGCAAAAGTGTAATTATAAAATAAATAGAATTACTGATCATTAGTTTCACTTTTTGAAATAAAAAAGAAAGAAAGTACGTATTATATGAAAATCGTTCATGATAAATTTATTATGAATTATTTTAAAATATTAAATATTTGGTCAAATGTATCAAAATATATATCAGGTGTATTAAAAATTGAGGTCAGTATATAAATTTAATTGATCTCAAATTATGATACACTTGATAAAAAATTTGATACACCTGATTAATTGTTTGATACTTTAAAAGTGGTTTATGATAAACTTATCATGAATTATTTTCATACAAAATTTTGCAAAATAAAATAAAATAAAATAAAACATGTAAAATTTATAAATTGTAAGCACCCTCAGAATATATTCTATTTGCAAATTGTAAATATTTAATGGATTTTTGCAGATTAATTAATTAATATTGTGAGATCAATATAATATAGACAAAAATTTATATAAAAATTTCAACCGTAGAAATTTCCAAAAATAAACTAAAAAATTTAATACCCTCACGCGCTCCCCTAATCCAAAAACTCATGCACACGCCTAGTCGTATACTAGTATTCCATTTTAATTCACACACACAAAAGTCTACACCCAAGAGTTTGACCCCATGCAACTGCCCCCAACACACATGCCTACATCAGGAGTTTGCCCCCATGCAACTGCCGTCCCAGTGACACCATGAAAGCTATTCACAGTTTTTTTTAATTATTATTATGAATTTTTTAAAATTCAAATAATATTATATAATAAATTTAAAATTTTACTCTTAATATATATTATTGTATGGACAAATGCATGTTACTTTAAAAAAAATGTATGTTACTTTTCTATAAAAAATACATTTTGTCCTTGTGTAACATACATTTGTTCATATAGTAACACACATTTGCTCATATAGTAACACAAACTGGAGAGCAAATATGTGTTACTATTAGAACAATTGTGTGTTACTATCTTATAAGATGTTGTTATTTTACATATATTCATTTATTTTTATAGAATAGATAATTTTTCATATATTGCAAGAGCAAAATGTGTGTTATTTTAAGAATAAATATTGATTATTCACAAATGTTCATTTATTTTTATATAAATAATTATTTTTTTAATATAATAATATATGTATTACATGAAACAATATACCTAGATTTAAAGGGATGATGAATAAATTAACAAACACATATTTATTATCATAAAAATATATTTTGCTCATATAGTAACACACATTTGCCTATATAGTAACACAAATTGGGAGACAAATGTGTGTTACTATTAGAGCAAATATGTGTTACTATCTTATAAAATATTGTTATTTTACATATATTTATTTATTTTTATAGAATAAATAATTTTTCACATAATGCAAGAGCAAAATGTTTGTTACTATAAGAATAAATATTAATTATTCACAAATATTTATGTATTTTTATATAAATAATTATATTTTTTATACAATAACATATTTATTACATGAAACAATATACTTAGATTTAAAGGGATGACGAATAAATTAAGAAACACATATTTATTCTCATAAAAATATATTTTGCCCATATAGTAACACACATTTGCTCATATAGTAACACAAACAGGGAGATAAATGTGTGTTACTATTAGAGCAAATGTGTGTTACTATCTCTATAAAATGTTGTTATTGTACATATATTCATTTGTTTTCATAGAATAAATAATTTTTCACATAATGCAATAGCAAAATGTGTATTACTATAAGAATAAATATTGATTATTCACAAATATTTATTTAATTTTATAGAAGTAATTATTATTTTCATATAATAACATATGTATTAATGAAACAATATACCTAGATTTAAATATATGATAAATAAATTAAGAAATACATATTTATTCTCATAAAAATATATTTTGTTCTTACTGTAACACACATTTGTTCATATAGTAACATAAACTGGGTAACAAATGTGTGTTACTATTAGAGCAAATGTGGGTTACTGTAAGAATAAATATGTGTTATTATATGTATAAATATTTATTTGTTATATAATTAAATGTGTATTTTTAATTAACACAATATCTAACAAAATTAAAAATTAAAAAAAAACTTTAAAAAATAAGTTAATGCCGTGTGAAGTTAGTTTAGTATGTATGGGTTAGGGGGGTGGGGAGGGGGGGGTGTGTTATTGGAATTAGTATGTATGCGGGAATATTAAGATAGAAGTTAATTTAGTATGTATTAGTATGTATGGGTTTGGGTGTCGGGGACGTGGAATTAGTGTGTAGGCGTGAATATTACGAGTTGGGTTAATGCGCGTGGGTTTTGTTCGCTTCTTTTTCTATTTTTAGAAATTTTTACGGTAGAAATTTTTAACTAAGTGTTGCGCTATAATATATATTGATCTTATTAGCATCCGCTTATTAATGTGAAAACTCACAATACGAGTCTATAACAACAGTTAAAAAAAAATTAATGATTATTATGCATACAAGAAATTTGATAGAATATCAATTTAAATTCATCGCAATTTATATAGTTCACTTATATATTAGTTAAAAAAATGATTTAAATTTATAAATTGATTCAAAATATTTGTGGATATGTATAAACTTTTTTGCACAAAAAATATACTCCCTCCGTCGCAACTCTTTTTTACCATAAAAACTCGTATGCAATGTTGCACAAAACCCGACCCGTGCAATATCCCCAAATGAAAATTCGCGGATCCAATAAAATTTTTAAGGAAAATTCTCGTCACTTCCAGAATGTATGCCACATGAACATATTTGTGCTACTGTAAGACAAAATGTGTGCTACTGCATCTTAAAAAGTTAATTTTTTGTACTTTTAAAGTAACTATAAGAATAATATGTATTTTTACAAGAACAAATATGCGTTTCTTAATTTATTTTTCATTTTATTATTAGTTTTATGCTGATAATATGTTGGTAATGTAATAATACCTTACATGTGTTACTAACTCGTCACTCCCAAAATGTATACTACATGAACATATGTGTGCTACTGTAAGACAAAATGTGTGCTACTACATCTTAAAAAATTAATTTTATCGAAATTCCAGAATATATACCACTTAAACATATGTGTGCTACTGTAAGACAAAATATGTGCTACTGTAAGACAAAATGTGTGTTACTACATCTTAAAAAATTAATTTTATCGAAATTTCAAAATGTATACCACATGAATATATGTGTGCTACTGTAAGACAAAATGTGTGCTACTACATCTTAAAAAATAATAATTTCTATAAAAATCAATAAATATTTATAAAAACGAATATTTTTTCTTATAATAATACACATATTGATCTTACATTGTATTAACATGTTTGTTTTCTACAAAAACAAATGAATATATGTAAAAAAATAACATTTGTTCTTATAGTAGTACACATTTGACCTTATAATAGCATAAATTTACTCATACAGTATAGCGAAAATCCTGAAATTTGAAAATTGCCCAAATCCGACCCGACCCGTTCAAGATCCGCGAATTTTGTTACTTTGACCCCTTTGACCCGCGAATTTTCAAAATTTTCTTTTTTTGGCATATATTGCACTCCGTGCAATATTGTACCGGAGACCTACTCCTCTTTTACACATTTTCTATTTTGGGATGTCCTAACTATTTTATCACTCCTAAAAAAGAATTAATTTACACTCACAAAAGTGAATATAATATATTTTTTATATTTTATTTGTATTTAGGAAAAATCACAAAATGATTCATAAAATTGATAAAAATTACAAATTGATTATGTGCAGAAAAAAAATACACTTCTGTACAGATATTGTGAACCAATTTGTAAATATAATCACTTTTTTTAACCAATATGTAAGTCACCCTTGTATTTAACTTCACACTCACATGCGTACTCAATATCTTTCTTAATCTATGTGCTCAAATCTTTTTTTTTTAAAAAATTAGAACAAAAATAGTACTTTTTTTTACATAAAAGTTAATTTATAATTACTATTATTTTATAAAATAATTTTCTAATTTTGCTAAGGATTTTAGTATCACTGTTGGGGGCGTATTGCTTTATATCATTCCAAGTACTATTCTATTTTTAGACAAAAGTATTTGTATCTAAAAACATAGCTAATCTTTTATGATGCAAATGTCGCCTCAATGACCGGTTCGATTTCTATATTTCACCTTACTTATTTTATTTGCACAAAATCTTGGAATTTAAGTCCAAATTTAATTTTAATTTTAATTTACTCAATTTTAAGTATGGATTGGTTAAAATTAATTTTGAAATTGAAACTCAATTAAGAATGCATGAGATGCACCCAAATGCATCCGAGACACATTTTTTATTTGTTGTTCTCCTTTCTAGATTATTGGCACATATTGATGTGTAATCATCCAATTCTTTTTATAGAACATAAAGTGAAACATCAAATATGAAACAGATGATTTTATTGCTCGATGATAATTTCAGCAGATTATTTTGCTAACAGTTTGAGACTACTATTTTAGAATTTGAATCTCGTGTTGTACAGTGATATGATCATATATTTCTCTAATTCTCTTAGTACATATTTTTAATTATTAAATTTAGAAGAAATATGTATTTCTATGCAATTGGAAGATGCTATATTGCACATGATCTAAAATTCCAAATTTTTAGGGTAAAAATATATAAACATAAGATTTCCTTTATTAGAAAATCTAGATTCACCATCATCTCCAAAAGATAAAGTATTATGTATATAATACACACCAAAAATAAAATTTTAGTGTAATAATTTTAACTTAATTCGAATTGTGATTAATCCAAATTATCTATTTATTGACAATTTAAATTGAATAGAATTGTTACACGCGAATCTTATTTCCGTGTGCATTAGACACATAAACACTCACTCCTCCAAAAATGGGAAGTGAAGATAGGTAAATAATTTCAGAAAAAGAAAAAAGTCTTTCATAATTGCATGCAAATTTTGGATCCTTAGGTGGGTGTGTTTGGGGGTATGGCATGGGTAAGACTTAACCACAGAAATAGGGAGTAGCTAGAGATAGTTACTTATGCATTGAAATGGAAGGACCACGTCTCCCTTAATTGAGACACCTGCCCCTGTCTATATGGTACACCCCTTTTTTAGCCTCTATTACTCTAACGACATTCAAACACCACCACCACCCACCCCCCCAACCACACTTGAGGGATTTTGAGTTATAGATATTAAATCCATGATCTAAATTCATAGATTTTAAATATTTATTTTTGGAGTAGGTCTCTTGTGCATCAGGTGCACCGTACAATTCAAATGTATTTATTACTGAAAAGTTACACCATTATAGATACATTTTTTAGTAATAATATGTGAAACTTTTCAGTAGTATTTTTTGTAACTTTTTAAAAATGAACTTGAGTTGCACGGTGCACTTGGTGCATATGAGACTAAGACTTATTTTTTACTGTATCCAAATGTAATATGAAATTCTTTATTAGCAAGTGACGTATGTGTTTGTTTTAGGAGTGATTATTATGTGAATAATACTCATGGTAACAATTTCATGACAATATATTCCGTTTCACGCAGTAGCACACAATTCGATATCTAGTGTTGATTCATACATAGTGTGGTGTCAGTTTATATATAATGTGGTGTTAGTTCGTATACAGTATGATTTTAGTTCTTTTACTGTAGCACGTTACCTGTTGTGTTAATTCATATATAATGTAGTGTTAGTTCATATACAGTATTTTATGTTACTATAACAATCAAATCTCAAAATATATACTTAGGATAAATTATTATTCACTATAAAATTTATTGTGTGTATCATTCACATAATATTTTGCCTTCTTTTAAAATTTGGAGAAGATGAATTTTTACTTTATATCAAAATAATATTCAATCATAATTAAATTTGTATTATTTTATTTTATCTAAAAGAAAGAATATGGGTGAATGAGAAATGTGGTGCTATGTAAGGAGAAAAGGTAATAATATAATTACATGTATTTTTCACGTGAAATTAAGCATGAGATTTGAAGGAAACATGGATCCAAAAGTTATAGAAATTGTGGTAAAGTTTTGTATGAAAATGATTCATAATAAATTTATCATGAATTCATTTAAAAAAATTAAATTTTTAGTCAATAGAATCAAAAACCTCATTAGAAGTATAAAAGAATTTGTGTCTATAATATTATTTTCTAATTTTACAAATTTTATTGACATAAGACAGAGTTCGATTCTTTCGGGAATTGGTGATGGAAAAGTTGACAGATTAGTCACCTTTATTTAGAAGAAAGTTATGTTTGAAGGTGGGTTTGCTTTCATGCCTTGATTATCCCAACTTTTGTTACTCCTGCTAAATATTTTGATACATTTGATTAAATATTTATTCCTTTAAAATAATTTGACGATAAACTTATTATTAATCATTTTTATATAAAATCTACCAAAAAAATCATCATGTGAATCTTTATACAATCCCATTCATATTCATTTTTGGCAAAAATACTATATGTAAATACTTTATGCAATAAATTTATCATAATACAATTTTAAAGTAACAAATATTTAATCATAAGTATCAAAAAGTTGGATCAATGATATTATATTATTGTTATAAATTATATGGATCCCAACTTTTGATACTGTTAATGAAATTTTTTATACCTATAATCAAATGTATGATACTCCCTCCGTCCCACTATAAGTTGCTCATTTTGCCATTTTCATCCTTCTCACTATATGTTGCTCATTTGACTTTTTATCTTTTTTTGAAACTATTATTCACTTTTTATTATTATTTTCAGTACCTTTAACACTATTCTCATTACTTTTTCACTTTTTTCCATCACATCACCTATACTATATCAATATTTTATACTCTTCTTAATATTTGTGCAAAAAAGTAACGAGCAACTTATAGAAAGAAGGAGGGAGTATTTTAAAATTGTTTTATATATATACTTATTATAAATCATATTTATATAAAATATATTCTTAATTTTTTTTACTTTTACAACTTATTTTTTTTCATTTTTATTACTATTTCACTCAAATCGAATTCAATGAGATGAGAATACAACCCACGCGATTATATACATGATACAGTGAAACCCCAATTAATTAATTTAATTTTTTTATAGGTAAATGTTAGTAGTTAGTAGTTAGAAGTTAGTTCATAAATCTCCATACACTCATATATCTCCAAGTCAACCTTATATCTCCTTCCTATTTGTTCCTAAAGGGAATCGAACCCCGACCACTCACTAAAGTGAGGAGCCCCGGAGGTTAGGTGAATTAACACACCTATTAATTAATTTAATGCTTATTTCTATTTGATTATTGACAGTTAAACATAAATTGAACTTCAAACAATTATTATATCATCATTAATTAACAAACATAAGGCTAGTTGCATTAAAAATACGACCTTTTGCATCAACAATTTTAACTCTCTTAGTATTGATTTGACAGGAGCTACCGAATCATGCAGGCAGGGTAATTATTAATTTCAATCTTCAAATAACTTAACTACACTAATATGTTCAAAATAAAATGCCCGACCAATTATGACTCTTTTGGGAAAGGACAACTACAAATTCACAAATATTTGTGTTTATATGAAAATAGTTTATTATAAAATTATTTAATATATTAAATATTTAATTTAAATATATCAAAATATTCACTAGATATAAAAGTTCGGATCAGTAAAATTTATAACAATTACTCCCTCTGTCCCAGAGCAATTTGCAAGGGAAGAGGGACACACAAATTAAGAAAAAGTAGAATAAAGTAAAAAAAAATAGTGTTTTGAGGGTTAATTTGGTAAAATTTTATGTAAAAAGTGAAAAAAGTTAGTTTGATTGAGTGTAATGTGGGCCCAAAAAGTGAAAAAGTAATGACATTGTCCCATTTTTTTTTATACTTCTAATGAGATATGTGATACACTTGGTCAGTATTTGATACTTTAAAACTGGTTCATAACAAGTTTATCATGAATTATTTTCATACACAATTTTATCTTGTGCAAAACTTTGAGCTCCTCTTTTGTGAAACTTGTTTATTTAATAAAATTTTATGTAAGATATATTCATTAATATCGTAAGTATTTTACACTCTAATTTACGTTTATAAATTTAATAGTACCACTAATGAGATTTGTGATACACATATACAGTCAAATATTTGATACTTTAAAACTGGTTCTTAATGAGCTTATCATGAATTATTTTCATACAAAATTTTATCTGGTGCAAGACTTTGAACGCCTCTCTTGTGAAACTTGGTTATTTAATAAAATTTTATATAAATAGATGTATTTATTGATATTATTAGATATATTCATTATTTTCATACGTATTTTACACTATAATTTTTGTTTATAAATTTAACAGTGCCAGTAAATATATCTAATTGTTAATTTCATATTATAAAACTTGTTCATAGAAATTTTTTTGGTCAGATAAAATTTCACTTAACTAAATGTTATTTTTTCCATTCAAGATTAAACAACAAAAAATTTTCTATACGAATTTTAATATTAGTTGCATATGTATAGAATATAAATATATTGGTAGATGTTGTGTAATACATTTGTGTATAAGATAGTTGTTTGTAAATGTGAAAATAGGATAAAATTATTTTTAGAAAAAAAATATGTCTATTTGTACTAAGAAAATAAGAAAAAATTACAAAATGATGCACAAAATTGACACGAATTATAAATTGGTTCTGTACAGAAAAAAAATGCTTATGTGCAAGAAAAAATTATACTTATTTGTAAATATTATTAACTTATTTATAAATATAGTGACTTTTTAAAATTAATATGTAAATGCCCCAAAAATTAAATGAGTTGTGTCAGGTTGGTTCTTATGTGAAAGAATTTCTAAAATTCAAACTTTTAGAAATATTTAAAATTTATTGAGATAAAGACTCAATAAGTACACAAATTTAATATGGGCATATTTACTTTTAGCGGAATTTAAATTGAAAATATAAAACGTAAATAAAAATTCTGATACCATTCATCTAAAAATTTAATTTTATGGAGAGATATGTAATCAAATCATTTATTATAGTTCTCTAATATTAAGTAATTCAAATATTAACTTGTCTCCCAAAATAAAATTTGTTAAATAATTTCACACAATCACACAAGACCACCTTTACAAACTTTTCTTCTATAGGATAGTACCTTTATACAAACCCTTCATTGAAACTTGCTGATATTACGAAATTAACTCAGTGTTATAATTATATTATTTCCAGTGATGCAAAAATTGGTCTAGGCAGCCTTTTGTCGATCCGATTTCTGCAAAATCGGTACTTTTATGCGTTTTCGGGTCTAGACGGTCTTAGGCGGGCCTAGGCGATCCAAATTTTGTATTTTTATATTTAAAAAAAAAAAAAGGCGGCCGCCTAGGCGGTCCTAGGCGCTAGGCGGCCAAAAAGTGTCCGATTACCGATTTTCGACTTCTACAATCTTTATTATTTCACTTATAAACTAATCCAGTGTAAATATTAGTTTATAAAAATAATAATATAATTGAATGAATTTACTTACAACACTGTTACATAAACCTAATTAAATTGATTTTGTGTATGACATTAATTTTTAATTCCCCTGTTTAAGTAATCAAATAATCTCTATCTAATACAGCATCACACAATGCCTAACATCATTGTCACAGTCCAAATAATTATTGTAACAGTGTAATTATTCAATCACATATACACATTGGAGAAATTATGACAGTATTAAAGATTCTTAAAATATAATAATAATAAATAATTAAAAACACAAACCTCCATGAAAGAAGAAGAAGCCTTAATGCACAAACAATTGACAACAAAATCCACAGCCCAACAAACAAAAAAAAGGAACATTGTGTATAAAGCTTAAAAAAAAAAAAAAAACATCAAAAGAATAACATAAAAATCAAATATTGAAGGAAATGCAGGTGCTACTATTACTGCTACTATGGACTAAACTTTCTCTTTATTTTCTCTTCTTTATTATTTGCTTTAACTTTGTTGCTACGACCAAATGACAAAGGGAAAAACACAAAATTTTGTATTCACTCTTTTCTTACCAAATCTCTCTCTCTCTCTCTCCCCTTTAGTTTTATCTCTCTACACTTTGCTGACCAGTGTGGGGCAGGTCTTCGGGCACCTACCGATGTCGTTTCACGCATTGAGCTGCTGAAAAACGACGTGCCCTTTGCCCATTCCATCATGCTTGGCCGGCATTGGGGTCTGGGGTTAAAAAGAAAGGAGGAAAGCAACACACACGCACCCACATGGGTGTGTGCGTGAGATAGAGAGAGAGAGAAAGGGTGTTATGTTATTGCTTGCTGCACTTTATTCTGTTCAAATTCGATACTTTGCTGTTACTATTTTGCTGCTGAGAACGAGGCTTTGTTTCAAGAAAAAAAGAAAATCCCCTCTCTCTCTCATAATTGCATTGTCTTCTTCTTAAGTTGGTCTTGTCTCATATTAGAGTCATCCTCATTTGGGGTTCTAAGCGCTCTCTCTCTCTCTCTCACTGTCACATTCAGTGAATATTGTGTTGTGCTCTGTTTTTTTACCACAACTGCAGAGAAAGTTCAAGAAAATGGACAATATAGATTCTTGATGAGATAGAATGCTGGGAAATTGAAGATTTTCTGAAAATTTGGAAGGCCCATTTCACAAATTGGAATTAATTCGAGCAAAGATCGGATTTTTATTGGGAAAAAAGGGGTGGGAGGTGGAGTTTAGAGATATTGCCGCATGAGGGAATAGGTGTGCCAAGATGAAAGATGAAAATTCCAAGAAAAGCAAGGTTTTTGATATAAATTTTGGCAATTAATTTTATCATTTGATCTGCAGCTTTTTATTTTGTGCTGAGATTGTGTTTGATTTTGTTGAAGTTCTCTTGGTCCAAGAAACTGGTTAGAAAATGGTTCAATTTCAAGAGCAAAAGTGAGGAAGAATCCCAATCTGATGAAGCTGTTTACAGAGGTGAGTGACAAAGATTTTGAGTTCTTGATTTAATTTTTGTGATTTTTTTTCAATAATTTCTTGGTTCACTTTGCTGTTTTCTTCTGGTTGTTTGTCTACATCTGTCTTAATAAGCTCAATCACTTATTTTACTATAATAGATTGGATGGTCAGAAATCCTAAAAGACAAAAATGTTTTTCTTGATTTTTAATCCTTTTGTCTTGTCTTTCATTGGCTTTGTCTTTTAATGAATTAGTCCCATAAAATTTACATTTTCAATCAATTCTTTTGAGGATTTTAGCTGGATTAGTTGAAGTATGGTTACTTTGTCTTTAGGTGGTGATGTGGAATGGAGAAACAGCTTTTCTGAGAGGGAACAATCTGCAGTTAAGAAAGTTAAAACTGGTTAGTATATACAATCTGCTGCGTTTTTATTAGATGTTGGACGAGGTGTGATCACATCACACCACACATCCAGTGTCTGTCGTTTTTATCTTAAGTTTTCCATAGTATAGACGCTCTCAGTATACCATCATATTTTTACTATTTTAATTTCCAGAAGTTTGATAATCTATGAAGGTTGTGGTTAAATTTCAAATGTTAGAGACTTGTTTGATCATATTGTGTAAAATGAGATATGTTCACTTCATTTTCTTGCAGAAAAATCATCGAGAAACATCGAGCGCTCCTTGTCTCGCTCCAGATCCCGTTCGAGGCGTCTGGGACGAGGCTATCTTGATCACCCTCAGATCATAAATATACAGAACTACAGGTTTGTTCCTTGATTGTTTTTACACATTTCTAAGATCAACATACATCCTCTTTTGTAGCTTTGAATTGATACAAAAACGATCTTCTTGAGCAGTCTCTTTGTATCAACTTGGAATGTGGGAGGAAAATCACCAACAAGCAATCTGAATCTTGATGATTGGCTACATTCTGCACCTCCTGCTGATATATACGTGCTCGGGTACGTGTTTAATCCGTGATTACTGCAGTTTCATGTTTTTTCGATTACTTCCTGTATAACTAGCATCATTTGCGGTCTGCAGATTTCAAGAAATAGTTCCTTTGAATGCTGGTAACATTCTTGGTGCTGAGGACAATGGCCCTGCCAAGAAGTGGCTTACTCTCATCAAACGTACGTTAAACAATGCCCCGGGAAGTAGTTTGGGCAGCGGGCGGTATACTCCATCGCCCGTCCCTGAGCCCGTTGCTGAGTGGAATGCAGACTTCGAGGGATCAACGAGGAACAAAGCCTCGTCGTTCTTTCCTCGCCGATCATTCCAGACCCCACAATGCTGGAGAATGGAGAATGACATGTCTACCCCTCAACCTCGCCTTGATCGTAGATTTAGTGTATGTGATCGGGCCATATTCGGTCATAGACCTAGTGACTATGACCCGAGGGGTTATAGGCCGAGTGATTGTTCGTCTAGTCAAAGACCGAGTGATTACTCGTCCGGGAGGCGTCCGAGTGACTATTCCCGAGCTAGCGACTATTCGTCCAGTCGTAGGGCGAGCGACTATTCATGGGGTCAACGGCCTAGTGATTTTTCTCGATGGGGTTCGGATGAGGACTATGTGCCCGGAGATTCGCCTAGTACGGTTTTGTATTCACCAATGTCGTATAGCGCGTATGCACCAGCTGATGACGCATGCTCAATGCATGGGCATTCGAGGTACTCGTTAGTTGCTAGTAAACAAATGGTCGGGCTTTATCTCACTGTTTGGGTTCGGAGCGAGCTCACGGAGCACGTTCGGAACGTTAAGGTTTCGTGCATTGGTAGAGGATTGATGGGGTACCTTGGGAATAAGGTATAGTCTTTTGCATTAATCAGGGAATGATATCACCTATGTCACTTTCAGTTGTCCACTTTGTGTTCTGCAATCTGAATGGATGGTAAAAATATAATCAACGGATAGTATATAGCATATCGACGCGTGTTAATGATCCAAAGGGTGGAACACAAAGTGAAATACGAAAACTGACACAGAGGAATCGAACTGATTTAATCAGTCAAAGTAGTTTTGCTTGTAGAATCACACTTGTTACTAATAGGTAGAAGCATTGCAGGGATCAATATCAATCAGCATGTTGTTGCATCAAACGAGTCTTTGCTTCGTATGCAGTCACTTGACGTCCGGTCAGAAGGAGGGCGACGAAGTGCGTAGAAACGCCGACTTTATGGAGATCTTGAGGAAAACGAGGTTTCCACGAGTCAACGGCTCTAGTGAAGAGAAATCCCCTGAGACAATTCTTGAACATGAGTAATATTTCATTGTTTTTCAATCCACATTGTTCTTTAATCAACTTGTTGAAAATTGCTGTTTACTGACATAAAGCAATTTGAATGAATGCAGTCGAATCCTATGGCTCGGAGATCTAAATTATCGAATAGCGCTGCCATACCGGTCAGCCAAAGCGCTTATAGAAATGCAAAACTGGAGGGCATTGTTGGAGAAAGATCAAGTATGATGCCTGCACTCTTAACATGGTCAGATAAATTGATCTCTTCTTTATGTGGCTCATATGATGGTTTCTTTCTCTTGACAGCTGAGGTTGGAACAGAGGCGAGGCCGTGTGTTTGACGGGTGGAAAGAGGGGAAGATATACTTCCCTCCGACGTATAAATACTCCCATAATTCGGACAGATACGCTGGCGATGACATGCACCCGAAAGAGAAACGAAGGACGCCTGCATGGTAAGAACTCCTATTATGATTTAGAGTCCGTTTGGTTTAAAGGATAAAATTATCTATCCGCCCAAAATATGCATATTAGATAATCAATTTATTCTTTCCTGAGTTGGTCTTATGTGAAGCCATTTTAATGCATAACTAGTTCGCAACTATTGTTTTATAATATAACAACTAATACTTTTTTACTAAAACAATTAACACATTTTAAAGAACACAAAATGCAAACTTGTTGTACGGTGAAACTGGTTGCATGAGCCTTTGCCTTCTTTCCTAAATTCATTCTCGTAGAATAGATGCAGTTTCATCCAATTTATGTGCTTTTTTACGTTTAATGCTGATCTAATTTTATTATCTGAAGGTGTGACCGAATCTTGTGGTACGGAGGGGGGCTTCAGCAGCTATCATACGTGCGAGGGGAGTCCAGGTTTTCGGATCATAGACCAGTTTCGAGTGTGTTCTGGGCCGAAATTGAATCGGCCCCTAACCGGTTGAGGAAGAGCATGAGCCTCTCGAGCTCAAGAATCGAGGTCGAGGAGCTGTTGCCTTACTCGCATAGTTATACAGAGCTCTGCTTCTTCTAAGAAACGGAACGAGGTATGCTTTTCTTGCATATTAGTCCTCTAAGAGTGTCTTTGCTTTGAAGGATAAAATTATCTATCCGTAAAAAATATGTCTGTTTTGGACAAATATATAATTTTATCCTTCAAAGCAAACACAACCTAATCTTATTACAATGTTGGTGTTCAGCCTTCAGAACTGTTATTTTTCTGCATCAATATTGGTACTAAAATTTGTCACATTCTCTTTCATTTTAGTGATTTTTGGAAGAAATTTAACTTTGTAGAATGATGGGGACATCACTTAGCTCTTTAACCTAGAAAGGTGAGTGCAACTTCATTACTTTTCATATCCTACTTGCATGCTTCTCAACCATTTGTCTTCTTGTCAATTACAAAATTGTACTAGCTCCGTCCCACAAAAGTTTGCATACTTTCTTTTTTAGTTTGTCCTACAAAAGTTTGCATACTCCCAAAATGGAAATATTCCTTTAAATCTCCACCTTTAAAATCTTTACCTCACAATCTCCCCCATACACATTCTACTCAATACACTTTTTCTTAAAACCTGTGCCCAGGAAAGTACCGCAAACTTTCCTGGGACGGAGGTAGTATATTTTAAAATACTATTTTCAAATTGGTACAATACACATTAAAAAAAATAACTTTATTATGCAAAAATATTGTACTAATTTGAAAATAGTACTTTAAAAATGTATCAATTTGAAATTATTCCTTTGTCTAATTATCTCCCACCATATCTTCACCAGATGTAGCATCTACGGTCGATGTTCGCTTATCCTCGTTAACGCCTTGAAGTCTAGCTCGACAGAGACCGTTCTCGTTTTTGGTAAGCTGCTTCTTGTTTGCAGAATGCATTTGTTTGAGTACTAATGAATGGATTTTATGTCTAATGAAGGGATTTTATGTTGCAGGATGTAACTAAACTTACTCAGCCATTGAAGATAGGAAGTGGGATTACAAGATATTTGTTTCATTTTTAGTAGTATTTTTTTTTAGTTTTGACAGATTCTTTATATGTTAAAAGACTTGAGATTTGTGGGAAGAAAAAAATGGTCAAAATAAAGATTCCATTTTTTTCACTTTTTTTTTGGTTAAATGTGAATGTGATGTAATATAGACACTCATTGCTAACGTGAGAAGATAAAATATAATGCTAGTACTGAATTTGCTGCTGTAATGTAAGAAGCAATTGCCACTCTTTTGTAGCCCAATCATTTTTTACTGAAAAAGATGTTTCTTGGTTGCCTCCCTTCTCTCTCCCTCCATCCCTCAAAAAAGGCAAACTCATGGTTTATAGACTAAATGCCGGTGTTACTATCTCACAACGAATCTATAAAAAATACTACCTCCGACCCCAAAGGTTTGCGGTATTTTTTGGAGCACGACATTTAAGAAAAAATTTAATGAGTAGAATGTGTATGGTATAGATTGTGAGGCAAAAATTTTAAAGATGGAGATTTAAAGGAATATTTTCATTTTAGGAGTGTGCAAATTTTTATGGAACAAACTAAAGAGGAAATTATGTAAACTTTTGTGGGACGGAGGTAGTAGTAAATGAATATATAAATAAAAGTTAATTATTATTCTTTTGATTGCGAGTTTAGATTAAGTTGGGACTCTCTCATATAAGTGGAGTTATTCTTGATATTCAATTACAGTTTTGAGTTAAGCTAGAACTCCGTAACTTATATTCCGTCATCATTTTTAAAAACATCAATCTTCACTTAATTGGACAATATAAGATTTCAATTACGATCTCTAATTGAAACTAGCCAAATTGGTTCGGTTATGGTTCGAACTGTAAAACTGCGGGTTAAACCGGCGTTTAAAATTTTTTGACGCAGCCTTGAGTTCAACACAACTATTCCCCTGATCTCACCTTTATTTTTATATTTTGAATAACACCTTTATTTTTATGTTTTGAATAACACGTGTTTTAAGAAATATATTTTATTAATTTATAAATGAAGAAATATTTGAAATAAAATGAATATTGTGAAAAAATTATTGTGAAATATCTAAAAAAAAATAAAAAGTTCATGAAATTTAAGAAGGGAGAGTAGGAGTATAAAGGTAGAATTAGATATATGCAGGTGAATTGGTATCTTTTTCTTTGCAGAGATGACATCTGCATTAGCCTTTTTACTATGTATAAAGGTAATTTTGTCAACTTTTTACAGTGGAAATGAAATGATTTCTAAGCAGAGAATGTAATCATAGAGTTTTGCTTACCATTAGTAATTGTAATAATTGCAAACATGCCCTCAAAGTTTATTACTAATTTCCTGAAGATTTTTAAACTTGGAACGTGATTAGATCTGATCATTTTCTTTCTTTTCTGAATAATTGTTTGTTTTTTCTATGATATTATGAAATCTTTAACATTATTGTAAGATCATGCTTGCGTTGATTGAAATTATTGGAAGCTATATTGATGATTTATGTGCCATTTTTATATATATTTTAATTTTAAACACCAGAGATTTAGAATTAAATTTCAAAAAATAACTATTTATAAATAATTTCAATATATGCATGTATATATAAATTTTTTATGGGTGATTTACATATTGATTCAAAAAAAGCCACTATATTTACAAATTGGTTCACAATATTTGCACATAAACACATTTTTTCTGCACAAATGCACATATTTTTCTGCACTGAACCAATTTGCAATTAATGTCAATTTTATAAATCATTTTATAATTTTTCCATTTTTTATTTACATAAAAATATAAAAAATTTATACGGTATTTATTTATAAATACGATCAATTCTGTGAACTTATTAGTATTTTTTTCCTAATATGTTATATGTATATATATTATGCAACATAACGTGGTCTATTGACTTGACCTAATTTTGAAGCTATGGCCATATAGGATCCGCTTAGGTATAAAGGGATAATTTATGAAAAAATTATAAAATAATTTATAAAATTAACACTAATTACAAATTAATTTTGTGTAGAAAAATATATATTTCTACGTTAATATTATAAACTAATTCATAAAAATAGTTATTATTTTAAATTAATATGCAAATGCCTCATAATTTATTTGGTTATAAATTTTTGTTCATCTAAAAATTAATTCAATCTCCTGTACATTAATGATCGTTCGTAACTAAATATATGAATGAAACATGCAGACTAATATAAATGAAATTACATGTTATATATTAAAAAAATATGAAATAAATGTGTACACTAAAGTAACAAAGGAAAAAAAATTAAATACATATAAAACTTAGAGCTATCAATTTCTTACATGCCTATAATGATAACTTTGTTATTAATATTATATATGTTGATGTTTAATGATAGTATTTTATTTAAAAAATAACACGCTTTTGTAGACTGTTTTTATGTGGGGTTGTTTGTGCTTTTGACAAGAGCCTGCCCTGCATGCATCACTTGCTAGGACCAAACCAAGGCAAAGTACTATTTCTGCATCTACTGGAATTAAAGCAGACGCATGGTCAACTAGTGGCAATCTTAATAATATCACGAATCTTTAATATATATGTGTGTGTCTTTGCATATGTTTTAATGCAACATGTTCGAGAATATTTTGAGGTATAAAGAGGTCCGTCTATAAATAAAATAAATATTTTTAGAAAATACGTATATATACTTTAAAAAAAAATTCACTTTATTCATAAACGAACCTCACAATATCCCAAAATATCTTTCGACATATTGTATTAGACCACGTGCAAAAAAAGTGCATATTTATTTGTGGGCAGAGGGAATATATAAAATTGTAATGGCTCCAATCCTAATTTCAACTTCATATATTAAAAAAAAAAAACTATAAGGAAATTGTTCATAACAAATTTATCATGAAAGTGGTTTATAGTATTAAAAAGTATCAAAATTCTTATCACGAGTATTAAAATTGAGATCATTGATATTATATTTTAATTGTTGTTGAAAATTTTAACTCAATCTTTTAATACTACTGATGAAGTATTTAATATTTTTAATCAAGTATTTAATACATTTAAGCAGTTTCATTATCATATATCATTAATCATTTTTATATAAATATACTCTTCTTTTTAAGACGTCCCACGGTAAACTTCAATTTTTGGATATTCAATTCTTTTGTGAGAACGAACTAAAAAAGAAAATCAACAAACTTTTTGTGAACACAAGAAATGTTTTAACTTTTAAATGTGAAAATAGTTTTGAAATGTAAAAGAAAAAAAAAAATTTGCTGAACACAGATAACATTTTTCTGGGTAAAATATCTAAAGAAATATATCAATATTTCTATGTTGCTCTGTTTCCTGGAATGTGACTTTTTTTTTTTCTTTCTCTTCTCCATTTCTAAAATTGAATTAAATCGGGCACAATTTGAAATCAACTGCATTAGAGTTATATACATTAATAATAATGTATAATTCAAAAAAGTTAATATTAAATTGGACGGTGAAAAAAATTACATGATACTTGCTCATTAAAAGGGTTTTGAGTTTTTTTTTTTTCAAAATTTTGTAAATTTTTTAAAAAAAATACTCCCTCCGTCTTTCTATAAGTTGCTCGTTGCTTTTGGGCACACGAATTAAGGTAAAAGTGAAAAAGTATAAGTGATGTGATAGAAAAAGTGAAAAAGTATGAGTGATGTGATGGAGAAAAGTGAAAAAGTAATGAAAATAGTGTAAAAAGTATTGAAAATAATAATAAAGAAGTGAATAGTAGTTTCCAAAAAAGGTAAAAAAGCAATGAGCAACTTATAGAAAGACGGACGAAAATGGCAACATGAGCAACTTATAGAAAGACGGAGGGAGTACTTCTTAGCGCGGTCTTGGACCAGCCCACATAGTAAAAACTTCTTGGAAAAATTACAAAATGATTCACAAAATTGATAAAATTTACAAATTAGTTATATGCAGAAAAATATATACTTCTGTGCAGAAAATAATTACACTTCTGTGCAGATATTGTAAACCAATTTGTAAATATAGTCACTTTTTTGAACTAATATGTAAGTCACCCAAACTTCTAACTTTTCTGTTGAAATATCAAGCAAAATATATTGTAAATAGTGCTCCCTCCATCTCAAATTAATTTACACATAATTTATCTCAAACCAATTAGCACGCTACTACTAAAAAAAAATATTTAATTTGCATGCGTACTCACAAAATTATATACATACTTACCTACATATCACTACTTTATTTTAAAAGATACATTTTTCTTAAATCATGTACATTCTCATTGGTGCTAATTAATTTGAATCGGAAGGACTGATATACATATAGAAATTACTTATTCCCAAATCTACAGGTTTAAACTTGTATTCTAATTTAATCTTAAAAAGTTAACATGCATTTATGCCATGATATCTTAACAATATGCGACTGTTTGGAACTTACTTGTGAACTTGTGTCATGATTTTAGTCTTGAAAACTGTTAAAAGGTTATGGTATAAACTAAAAGTTACACAACAAAACACACTCATGCGTGGTAACTTTTCAACACTAAAATTGTGACACAAATTCAAACATGTATATATGGGAAGAACTCATTTCTCCGTCCATGATAAATGGTCCACGTTACCTTAAACGGTCGTCCACAATAAATAGTTCATTTACCTAAATTAAAAGAATTACAATCATTATTTTTATTTTTTATACCAATATACTAATTTTTACACACATCAAATTTTTTTTTTTGTACTAATAGACTCACTTTTACACGTTAGCATTTTTTTTTTAATAACCGTGCACAACTAAAGTAGATCAATTATCACAAACGGAGGGAGGGAGTATAAGATTACAAATATATTTAGTATATACACATACAGCTATGTTTTAAAAGTGGAAGCGGAAGTTGAACCGGTCATCCTTAATATTTGCGGTCGGACCGGTCGGATCGGGTCTAACCGTTAGTAAAGCGATTGAACCGGTATGACATCATAATTAAATAATATGTAATTATATACAAAAATTAAAGACATTATAAATTATTTTTCTCTAAAAATATTAAATTCTATGTACAAATTACTATAAAAATTAAATAAATATACATCTAATATTATTATTTAAATTTCAATTTTAACTATCTAAATTAAATGTCAATATTTTACTAAAATTAGACTATATATCATAAAAATATCAAATGTAAAATTAAGTTCACCAAATGTCTTAGAAATATCAAATATATAAGTTCATCAAATGTCTACAATTAACAACATAAAAATATTTAATTTGAATGAATATCAAAATTAACACCACTAAAACTTGATCTCATGATTTCAAATCCAAATTTCGTAAATGATTTAGTAGAAAGATGTGAAAATAATATTACGAATTTGGGGAAAAATAAGGATAAAAAAAACGTGGTTGAGATAATATAAAATAAAAAATCAAAATTGAAAATTTGAGTTTCAATAAAAAATATAAATTGAAAAAAAAAATCCTTAAGTTTTTTTTTTTTTAAAAAAAAAGCAAAAAGCGCCGAGTTGACCGGTCCAACCAGTGACCGGTCCGACCCGCTTTTGCCGCTTTTGACCGCTTTCTGGACGCTTTAGAAGAAGAGCGGCCCAACGCTTTCGAACCGTTTGGTATGTCGTCCGAGTAGCGGTCGGACAGGTCCGACCGGTCCAACCCGCTTTTTAAAACATAGACATACAGACAACATAGTCTAAAATCCATTGGACATTTTCTAGACCAAGTTTGCTTTCCAAATCACGAATTTGTAGAAAAAAATAGAATGAAACAAGAATTGAGGTTATGATCCACGAATTCTTCAAATATTACTATTATGCAGTATCAGATAGTGCAAGAATACGGGTATAATTCACGTGGATTTTACCATGTGTCGAACCTGTGAAAAAAAATAAAAATTCAAACTCGTGTATCCAATTTCAAAGTTAAATATCCTAATATAGAAATTGCGTATTTGTCTTTTTTGCATTCATTTTAACTTTTCCTTAAGTTTTAAAATTAAATGCAATGATTTAAAAGTTTAAAAAAAAAAAAAAAAAACACTTGACATACCATTCCACTTCCCACCCACGTGATAGAAAAAAAATTATATTTTGCTCTCTCCCCGATTCTAGCAATGCGTTGTGAATTTTATAAGACTTGTGTATTTATAAACTTTTATGATTATGATTTTTTTATTGCACAGCCAATTTGTAATTAGTGACAATTTTGTGAACTATACTTTTCCCAAATTAAAATCATAGTGTGCGTTCGAAATTACACTATTACAACTTTGATTTCCGAAAACAGAGAAATTCCCCATACCTCGAGAGATATGAGAATGATTCCATACTTTTTTCCATCTCTTGCAATTTTACCAAACATCCCCCAACTTATATCACTCAAAACAAACACCATCATCAACCTAAAAAAAAAATCACCAAGTTTTCTCTAATAAAACATACTGACACAAGATCAGAAATGAAGAAACATATGGGTGTGTATGAAATCAAGGGTGGACAATGTGCAATATGTAAAAACCTAGTTGTGGAAGCTTCTAACAATCTATTCAATATTCATACACATTTTGGAGAGGTTATTATCAACGAGAGGTCAATCAAGCAACCATTATATAGCAAAATACCTCATCGATAAACGAGGTAATGCCATCGAATTGAAGCATGCATTTCCATCTTCTAATGCCATCTCCTAAGAATGTTAATTCTAGAACTAATACCATTAAAGTACCTGTCATTAGAAGATTATGCTCAGACAAACTCAAAATCGAAAAGAACAAAGATAGCACAAAATTATTAAAGTTTAACTCAGAAATGAGATTTTTGATGCAGTTCTCCAGTTACCAGATATCATCCACCATCTTCAATAATTGGTTCTGTAAGATGGATTAGAGTTTGAAACAAGCTCATCAAACGACATCTTCTCCATCTTAGAATCTAGAATGAGCTCATCAAGTACCTTCCTCTCTATCTCAGATTCATTAACCCACAAAGAACTTTGTCTACGCAAAAGCTCATTCTTCTCTTTCCTTTTCTCTTCAAATTTCTTCTCTCTCATCCTCCAATATTCAAGCTTGTCTGCTCTTTCTTTCATCTGCAGCAAACGAAAATAATTAGAACCCTCCTCGTAAATTTTAACTCGCAGAGGGAAAATAAGGAGATCAAAGTCCCATATTGGAATTCTGTTTTCTAAGGCATATAATGACATAACACACTCGTGAAAGAGAAACAAGAAACAATGGCAAATATGTATGCACATTTATACAACAATGATATAGAGCCCAATGGTGCTTTATGGAGCCCGACTTTAACACAACCCAAACTTGCCATCAGAAATCCCACATTGGGCTCCATATCAATACCATGTATATATATTTCAATAAATACAGATTGAATAGAACATCACCAACAGTAAAAAATGGCGAACACGTGCAAATGTTACATTTGAAAAACGAAACTATGAACACCAGAGCACATCATACTGTATGACTCGAAACATAATACCAGCACAGAACAAATGAACATTCGTAAGATATAGATATATGGAGCTGATAACTATAGTTTCAACTGCAATCATGAAAATTTTAGTTAATAACTATACGAAATTTGAAACTATCACATCGAAACACCTTAACAAAATCTGCAGAATTCAAATCTCCCGGTAAAAGTCTTGTTCCTAATCACAGTAAAACATCCGTTCCAAATTTGTTCACGAAAGCTTTCACGTCCCAACATAATACATAAAAATATAGCATTCAATTGAATCAACAAAAGGGGGGAATGGCAGCATTATACAAAGAATTAAAACGAAACATCCCCTTGTGTAGAAATGCGATTTCACGTACCAACATTTGCCGGAATTCTTCTTCCGCGGCCTGCCTCTCAATGGCCTCAGCCTTCTTCTTAGCGGCTTTCGCCGCTCTCTTCTCCTCGTTCGCAATCCTCAACGCCTCCTTTCTGGCCTCATCCTTCCTCGATTTCTCGATTCTCTGCAGCTCCACTTCTTTGATGTACTGCTTGCGGATCTCTTTCACTTTACGGTCGTAATCGCGGCGGAGGAATGCCAACTGCTGGTTGGCTTCCTTAGGGTTTCGAGGGGGCTTCCAGGAGTTTATGTAGGGAGTCGGTGGGAGGAAATCGTGGTGGTGACGGTGGGAGGATTCAGATGTGGTTGTTGCCGGGGCGGTAGAAAAGTGATGGAGTGCGGCGGATCCGGAGGGAGCTCGCCGGAGTAGATGACGAGAGAGCGACATTTTGGTGCACGCGTGAGAGGCAGAGAGAGGGGTTGAGGGTTTAGTTTGGTCGGTTTTATTTTATTTTTAACTTTTAATTTTTTAATTTTATGAATCATTTTATAAAGCAAAATATTTTTTAGGTTTGTATTTTAAAAAGTATCACTTTATTTATTTATAAAAATACCCACACAATTTTCTTCGATTTTTGTATAAATTTTTAATGGTATTTACAAACTCAAGTATAGACACATATAATTTTTATTCAGTGTAAATTACTTAGGATAGTTTTACTGTATAACTCAAAACAATGTGGATAAAAATCTTAGGACTCACCTAACCATCGGGCTCCTCACTTGAGTGAGAAACTCGGGTTCGATTCCATTTGGAAATGAATTAGGAGGGAGATATAAGGTTGACTTGGAGATATTCTTTGGAGTGTTTGAAGACTTGATGTACTAACCTAATTACTAAACTGACATTTACCGATAAAAAAAAAATCTTAGGCCTCATTTGATTCGTTAGATAAGCTAAGATAAATTAAATTATCTTATCTAATTTGATATTTGGTTTAATGGAACAAAGCCCAAAACTAAAATTCAATTATCTTATGAATGGAAGATAATATTATCCTAGGGAAGATGTATGATAATAATCCATTGTGTTTATCTTTACTAAAATACTCTTTTTATATTGGAAAAGAGAACAATTATTCACTTTATTTTTGTTTGTGATATAGAGGGCTAAAATATAGAGGAAAACTCAAGATATCTAAACTAAGAGTGTGTCTCTGGTGCACTTCAATTTTAATTTCAGTTTAAAAAATTTCAATCATAGCCTCAGCGCACATCTCCACTTAGAAGAATCCGTCTATTGTCGGAAATATGGAGTCCTTCAGCCCGCCTTTGTTGCCGCCGGAATTCGCACCGTCTTACCTCTATTTCGTCAATCTTCCACCTACTAAAGATGGAGTTTCGTCGAAATTAATGGCGAGACCTTCGGCTGCCTTAGCCTCCTCGCCAAAATTATCTTGCTAATTTCGCCGGATTGTGTTATATATATATGTGTGTGTGTGTGTGTGGAGATGGAGAGAACTATAGAAAGTGAAATTGGTGTTGTTTAAGAAGAAACTCATTTTTACAAGAAGAAACCTACTGCTACTTTTGTTTTACAATGATTCATACCCCGATACTCCAAGAATAAGTCTAACTAAATACACCAAGAACAATTCACTAATACCCTAAAACTAACTTACAATGCCCCAAGAATAAGTTTAAGTAAATACCCTAAGAATAAGTTTAAGTAAATACCCGAAGAACAACTTTAAATAAATACCCCAAGAAAAACTCACAATATCCCAAAAACAACTTACAATACCCAAATACCAACTCACAATACTCCAAGAACAAATTTAAGTAAATACCTCAAGACCAACTGACAATACCCTAAAAACAAGTCTAAGTAAATACCCCAAGAACAATTCTCAATACTTCAACTCTCCAAGAACAATTCACAATACCCGAAGAACAAATCACAATACCCCAAAAACAAGTATAAGTAAATACCTAAAGAACAATTCACACCCTAAAATAAATACTCAAAAAACAACTCACAATACTCCAATAACAAATAATAATACACGAAGACAAAATAATAATACTCCAATTGTAAAAAAAAAAACATAGTGCGGTGTGTAGTGTGTGTCTTTAAAATTTTAAAATAAAAATAAAAATCCAAATGCATAGTGTGCATAATAGAATTTGCTTTAAACTAATTTTTCACCGATCATTTAAAGTAATTGCAAAGTATATAGTGAAAATGGTTCATATATGAATAACTTTATTTGTGGGTGTGGATTATTTCTAAATAAAAGAGAAAAATTTTTGTGAACAAAACGAAAAGAAAGCGAAAAAGTCTGTAAACATATGAAATAATTATTATAAAAAATATGATTTTTTATTAAGGCATATTAAAGTAGTGTATATATATATATATATATATACTCATAAAATCCACTAATTTTATCCTCACTTTCATTTTTTGAAAATAAACTACACAAAACAAATTAAACCCCACAATACCTATATTTTTTACTTTATTTATTTTTTAATATAATTCTAATTTTAATAAATATAGCCTTCTTGTTCTCCAAGACGCCTTTTTCCCAACTCAAAGCAAAGAAGCCTAAATACACAAAACCCCTAAACTCAAAATAGAGTTCAATCAACAATCAATCACAGATCTAAGCAAAGAAAATCACGATCGAATCGATCACAGTTTCGTAAACAGTAGATTGAAGAGCGAAAATGGAGTCGGTTTTTGGATTGGTCGGAAAGGATTTCGCTATAGTAGTTGCGGACACTTCGGCGGTTCACAGCATTCTCGTACACAAGACCAACGAGGATAAAATCATGGTCCTTGATTCTCACAAACTCATGGGCGCTTCCGGCGAAACCGGCGACCGGTGAAATTTCCTCTTCTCGAATAGCTTATGGATATGTTTGTTTACACAATTTATTATGTTTGTTGGTGAAAATGGGCATCTTTTGTTGCGTTTTAGGGATTATTTGTTTGCTAGACGTGTGCTGGATTGGTTTCTTGTTGATGTTAGGGTTAAATTGCTGGTAAATTATTGTTCTTTGTATAGGATGTGAGTCGTGTTCATATTAGGTTTTTAATTTGAGGATTTACATTTGGGGAAGAACTGTTGGGTTTTCCCCTATATTTTGTGATATGATGTCTAAGACTGTGGTTGGATGTTTACTTGGTAAATACTTATGTAGGTGATGTGATACATAAATTGGAACCTTTTTGAGATTTGTTTGTGTAGACAATGAGCTTCACTCATTTGTTTTCGAACTCATGATACAACATGAGTTGAATATTGTTGGTAGAAGACCACTTCCTTTTTTTAATGAGAGCAACTAAAATTGAAATAGATAATTGATATAAACGACAACCGAACATCCCCCTGGCCTCGCCTTAGAGAGGTAGAAACTAGAGCTTGATGAAAGAAGGGACCAAGGTAGTTAGTCTACGCCTTTCTATGAAAACGGAGGTCAATTTTGTTTATTAGTAATTAGCTCATCACTGTGTCATAGTGAATAATGATTTGTGGAATGCTAACTCTTTCAGCCTGAGTTTGTAGTATTCTGTTTTAAGAGAGTTTGTAGTTTGATGACTCTCTGTTTTGGAAAATTGATTTTGAATTACTTGGTTTTGGCTGTAACAAATTACTTTAAAGATATTTGTGGAGTTCATTGACTAAATACCATCATTTGATACCACATATTTCTTGATGCAGTTATCTGGATAAAACTTCTTAATGTAGAATTTTATGTCCAATTCATTATTTACTTGTTTTTTTTTTTTTAAAGTTATACCTCTTATGTCAAGTTCAAACTTTAGAAGTGACAGTGATTAACTTTTTATGTATCGTGTGTTAGGGCTCAGTTTACAGAGTACGTACAGAAAAATGTAGCCTTGTACCAATTTCGTAATGGCATTCCTTTGACGACTGCAGCTGCTGCAAACTTCACAAGAGGCGAGCTTGCCACAGCTTTGCGTAAGGTAATAAGGTTTTTAGGGCTTTCTGAATGACAACTTGGTTTAAGTTGAGTTGAACTATATAAGGACGTTTTGAACTGCTCTATTTATTACATACTGTGATGATTCTTTTCTACACTGCGCAGAACATGAAATATTAGATTTTTTTTAATAGAGCTGGTGCAGTGTGTCCATTCTAAATGCTTTTCACTAGACAATTCAATTTTTCATTTAATAATTTTGAAGGGGAATAATACAGTCAGGTATATGAGCTCATGTTTGTTTGTTATGATAATTTTTCTTATTCTTCTGAGTCAACAATCTCAACCATAGGGCGTGCACGAGGTTGTCTGGATACTGTTCTGCAAACCATGCCAGTGATGTTTGATTGGATATTTTCGCCTTCTAGAATTGTATTCTTCTTCTTCTCATGTTGGTATTTCGTACTTTTCTGTTGAAGCTACAGACAGCGTAAAATACCTGTCCCCTGACTTGTTGGATTGTTTTTTCTGCACTTTTGGTCCTGTGATTCTGCCTAAATAGAAGTCACATTGTTCTTTTTAACATACTATATTCTGCTAGTTTGACCTGTTCTCTTCGTTTTCGTGAAGAAATTACAAACTAGAGCACGAATAACATCTTATTTGACACTTTACATGCTACTTTGGTAATTCCAGAATCCATACCAAGTGAACATCATTCTGGCTGGATATGACAAGGAAGTGGGCCCTTCTCTGTACTTCATTGATTACATCGCCTCCCTTCACAAGCTCAATACAGCAGCCTTTGGCTATGGGTCCTACTTTGCCCTCTCCATGATGGATAGACACTACCGTAGGGACATGACAGTTGAAGAGGCAATCGAGCTGGTTGATAAGGTTATAATGGAAATTAGGAGTAGGCTTGTTATTGCCCCTCCTAATTTTGTGATCAAAATTGTGGACAAGGATGGGGCAAGGGAACACGCTTGGCGTGAGTCTATCAAGGATGCCCCTGCTCCTTCCGCCTGATCCATGGAATCTAAGTCGTTTTATTCTGTAATGCGACAGAAATTGAGGAAATTCATGTGCTCGTTTTATGAACTTTGGTCGGTCTTTGCTGTGATCTTGCATTGTTATTGAGGACATGGATGGCCTATCGTTTTCTATCAGATTTGTGCTTGTTTACTTTTATTGCTTATAGTCGCTTGATAATGTAGTAAACAATTTGTACTTCATGATAGAGTACTAGTGATTTATGCTTATTTTGATTTCCTGAATAACCCAGTATTCTGACTCATATCAAACCTAATCCTCCATATATATATATATGATTCTATGAAGCTTTATTTTCTTCTAATGTCATTGGAATGAGGATTGATAGGATGATGTGTTTGGAATTATTAAAGTTTTTCGAAATAATTATCATAAGGTCCAAAATTCAAATGTACCATAAGATAATGATGGTATGCATTTGGACTAAATGGGATTGCAAAATGTACCTATGAGTTTCTATCCAAGTTTTTCAGTATAAAATTTTTTGTGAACATGATTATTAATAATTTAATTTACTCTATACACTTTATAGTTATATTTAATTATACAAGTAGTTCAAAAATTATTATCTTAAAGGGTGTGAAAAGCAGTGTGTAAAATTGTTAACGGCTATCCTTGTATTTTATTTTATTTTATTTAAGAGTGGGTCTTGTTAAATTAGTTTCCCCATTTAACTCATATTTTTTAATAAAATAATTGACACTTTTAAATTTTCTTTAATGAAATTATGAATATCATTAAAAAAATTTAATAGTCCTGCTTTATTGAATATATAAATAAATAATATTTTTAAGGAAATTGTGAAATTTGTTCATGCATTAATCATTTTGCAATACTTTCAAGTAGAAAAATTTATACCCTACACTGATACCTACTAATATACTTTGTACTTTTAAACACATACTTTTTAATAAAAAAACAATTATATTCTCCAAAATAATACTTTTTAGTGAAATAATTAATACCCTTTAAAGTGGTTTTGGTATAACTTATTTTCATTTTATACTTTATTATAGGTTTATGTATGAACTATTTTTATTCTATATCTTATTATAAATAATACTATATTAAAACCAAGTCGAATTTGAAAATTGTTTGTATTCGATTTTCTCTGTATTTTTATTTATTTATAGAAAGTATCATATTAGCTATATTTAACAAATGAATTTTACGATATATAATTTGTTGAATCGTACAAGACATTTATTCGTTTTCTTAATACAATTTACGATAAGAAAATAATTTATATGGAATCGTCATTTATTAATAAAATATTGTCTCTTTTAAAAAGTGGTAGTCAATAAAAACTACTCCCCAATTTCAAATCAATTTGCACACTTTTTATTTTTTTGATAAATGAATTTTACGATATATAATTTGTTAAATCGATATTTATTCATTTTTTTAATACAATTTACGATAAGAAAATAATTTATATGGAATCATCATTTATTAATAAAATATTATCTCTTCTAAAAAGTGATAGTCAGTAGAAAGTACTCTCCCGTCCCAATTGCACACTTTCTATTTTTTAATAAATGAATTTTATGATATATAATTTGTTAAATCGATGTTTATTAGTTTTCTTAATACAGTTTACCATAAGAAAAAAATTTATATGGAATCATCATTTATTAATAAAATAATATGTGATAGTCAATAAAAAGCACCCTCTCCATCTCAAATCAATTTACACACTTTCTATTTTAGGTTGTTCGAAATTAATTTGCACTTCACTAAAAAAAATATCGATTTACGTGTACATTCACAAAATTATATATAAATTTATTCATATAACACTATTTTATTTAATTTTTTTTTTAAATCACTTACACTCCAACGGGTGCAGATTCGTTTAGAGATAGTAATAAAATATTAATAAAAAGTAATAGCTCCTCCCCTAACCAAAAAAATCAAAATTAAGTTGGTATTCTAAATTTATTATAATGTGGACTTTTTGAAAGCGAATAATGGAAATAGGGAGGAAAGTGGGAGGATTAGCATAATAGAGCCAGTCGGTTATACTATTACCGACTGGTGACGTGGTATGCACTCAATGCCAAATTAATTATGGACAGGGCCGTCGGTAATTGTATCCCCGACTGGAAGGTACATACTTTACACCTGCATTAATTATTCACATGCATGGTATGGTAGGTAGCTAGTGAAAGTAGATGCTAATTAATTAGTATAGTAATTATGCATTCATATGTATATGTACACAGTCTATTATTATTATTACTTCTTTTACTCTAATATGTTTCATAGTCTTAATTATTGCATAACGTGCCATAAAGGATGGAACATATAAAATTTAGAGTGAAAAATAAATTAAGATTAATATTATTAAATTGTTTATTGAACCATTATATTATGGCAAAGTATTATGTGAATGATACACACATAAATTTTATGGTGAACAACAATTTATCTAAGTATTTTAAGATTTGATTATTTTAGAGGTAAATGACATAAAATACTGTATATGAACTAACACGACAATGTATATAAACTAACACCACATTATATATGAATTAACACCACACGTAATATGACATAGTGAATGAACTAAAATCATATTGTGTATGAACTAACACCACACTGTATATGAACTAACACTACACTGCATATGAACTAACACTACACATCGAAATGTGTGTTACTGCGTGAAATAAAATATGTCGTTCACGAAATTACCGCTCATCATCCACAGGCCCGTCCAAAAAAATATAGAGGCTATGTGCTACTTTTTAAAATAAGGCCTCAAATGTAATGATTGAAGCTAAATGATACGCAAATTCGTTTTCACACAAATTCGCTAAGCCTACAAGTGTATAGGATCTTTGTAGCGGTAAGCTTGACCAAGTAATAAAAAATATCGAACCCAAGGGAGGTGTCTAGTGCAAGGAGACAACAAGAAATGGAGTGCTACTAAAGCTAAGAAAGCGGTAAATGTTTTCGGGTTTTGGGGTTTAACAAAAATAAAATCAAAGCAACTAATTAAACTATCTAATTAAAACCAACTAGGATAAAGTGAGGATGTGTGCTTAGGGTAATTTCAATTAAGTGAGTTTCGTGACCTATTGTGTCTATGCCTAATCTCGATTCATCAAACAACTAAACTAGAGAAAAACTCTCACCAAATTAAGTAAACGCACTTCTCGCTTGTTGTCCACTCAATCTAGTGCCTAATCGTGAGTGTTCTAGACGATCTTTCCCCTCTCGGTGTAATAGACGTCACAACAATAGCAATTTAACGATTCATTCAACACAACTATACACCTAATAGACCAAACACAGCTCTCGCTTGTTGCCTACTCAATTAAAATGCACAATTATAGAAGAACAATCCACTAATGCTCAAGAAATCCAACGATTAATAATTTAATCAATCATTCCACTCAATCACACACTCAATCAAGAAAACGCAGCTCTCGCTTGTTGCTAACTTAATTAAAATGCATAATCAAATAAGAACAATCATGTAAAGCCCAATTAATCCACAAATTAGGAATTCAATCATCTAATAAATCAAAATTAAAATAATAAACACAATAGAATCACTAATCCCCACTAAATATTCATCACCCAAAACACAAGAGAATTAGCTCATGATCATTCCAAACAAACGCATAGCAACAATAAAACAATAAACTAAGAACATTAAAATTAAACCTCCAAATGAAATATATAGGAAAAATATCACCTCAATGGAGTTCCAACACTTCAAAATCTTGTAAGAAATTAAAAGACTATCTATCTATAATTTGCAGAAAAATTAAACCCTAACTAATGTGTGTGTAATGTGTGAGAAATGGTGGAGAGGAGCTCCCCCTGACTTGGCCTCCAAGAATCTGCCGAATATAAAGTGTTGTTTTTTCCTGATGCTGAATTCCTTGTATATATACATGATCCCTAGCTGCCTTAGCCCATCAGAAAAAATTAAGAAAATCACTGGCCCAATAAAATTAGAAAGCCCAAAATATTTTTTCTGAGATTTTTTTAACTTGCACGGTTTGCAGGAATGCACGGGTCGAGACATAAGGGCTGACCCGTGCATAATTCTTCGACATATCTTGATCGGTTTGCCATTTTCAGCACGGATCGTGCTTTACCCCTAATCCGTGCATAATTCTTCGATTTTGCTTGTTCGAGTTAACACTTGAAGCACGGGTCGAACAGTGAGAAAGGAAAGCACGGGTTGCACCATTAATCGAAAGCGTGTTACCTCTTTCTACAACTCTTCACTCTACACGATTTCATCTTCACGGTGACAAGGGCAACGAATTGACGAGGCTGTTGCTTCAAGAATTCCGGAGACTAACAGACTTCCAGACGGCTCTTCCAATTTTCCGACGAGAACAGGGGCGAACTCCGGCGGGAATTGGCGGTCGAACTGCTTCTTTTCCGGCATGGACAGCTTCTCAGGCGGCTTCCAGGCGTGGACGACGACTACTTCCGGCGGCAATTGGGACAGAGGGCTTCGTCTCCGGCTGAACGCCAGAAGCAGGACAGCAGCAAGGGCTTCATCTTCTCCGGCGATAGTTGGGCTTGACGTGGTGGCTCTGGTTCGGATTCCAGCTTCGTGAGGTCCGGCTTTGGAAGGCTGCGAACGATGGTGGAGGTTGGGCTGCTGTTGGAGGTGATTGCGGTAAATGTGCTCGAAGAGCAGGGGACGGCTTCCGGTTGTGTAGCCTTCTCTTCCGGCGAACAAAGCTTAAATTCCAGCGGCTCTTAATAAATGGTGGTTGCTGTTGGAAATTGGTTTGTAATATGGGTGGTTGACCCAAGTTTGACCAATTTTATCATGATATTCCATTGGTGAAAAATGGAATTAAGTTGCAAAATAATAATCTACGTTCGGAGTAGATGAATTTGAAATATTAATTTGCTCAAAACCAATTTTGGGTGAATGAGATATTAATACATGAAGTTAGCAACTTAAACATGTTGAAGAGAGAAAATAAGGGATAAAATATGGAAATAATCCTTTGTCCCACATAGGAAAATGTGAAGGATTTGGAGTCCCTTATATGTAGACTTGTGTACAATAGAATTAATAATATTCTATGGTCTACATGTTGGTGCCTTAAGGTTAGCCCGAAGGGCTAACCCAAAGACCCTCATGCTACACCCGCACCCGCACCCGCACGAGCTCGGACTCGGGCACGCGCACGTCGTACATAGTCGTATTGGGCGCTTTAGAGGCGCACTTCGCACGTACACTTCGTCGGGAGGAGCTGGGGAGCCTTTAATTTTTGGAAAAGATCGGGCGTGGCTCGATCAAGGCTCAATACGTGGGTATACGGACCATCGCGTCGGTATGGGTCAGACTCGGTCCGGGTCGGGTTTGGTTCGGCTGTTACGGGTCGGACCCGAATTGCCCGTCTGGAAGTCAGAATGGGCGCGCGCCCAGTGGGGTTCGAACCCGAGTCAGACATGCGCGGATCAGGTTAAGGGTGCAGCCAACAGGTGCGATCAGAGCCCTTGAAAATGAAGAGGTGTGATCTATGGGCTCATGATCAAAGGTTGGAAAAGATGCAGCCCTTCACCAAAAGGCACCATATCTCTTCAATTATTATAAATAAGACCCCAGTGTTTATTCCAATTTTTCATTCACAACCAAAAAATAAGCCTTCTCCTATCTAAAAGCATTCTAGCATTCTAAGTGTGCATTACAGTCGTGTCGGAAGTTCCGGATACCTATTTTGCGATTCGCCGATAACTTCTGATTTGTAGTGCAACTATCTGAAGTTCTAAAGTCGTTGTATCTTGGGGACGGTTGTCTACGATCCGTATTGCACCAGTGTACGGGGGCAATAACGTCTTACAGAGAGCGAGTGAAACTCGTGCCTCGACTTTGTGTTTCTAAGTCCGTGTCAACACTTTCATCTTCCCATACACACCCACCATATTCTAACAATCGTAAGACGTTATTTCGTGTATTCGAAGATGTCTACTTCATCAACTCCTACCCTTCCTCCTGCTCACTCGGAGAAACCGACCAAGTTTGTCGGTACTGATTTCAAGAGATGGCAATCTAAGATGCTGTTCTACCTAACTACTCTCAATCTCTCTCGATTCTTGAGGGAAGATCCTCCTACTGTGGAGGAGGGGAGCGACGACCAAGACCGGTTGAATGCTCGAGATGCATGGAATCACAGTGATTTCCGATGCTGAAACTATATCTTAAATGGTTTAGACGATACCATGTATTCTGTCTATGCAACCTTCAACACCGCCAAGGAATTGTGGGGGTCTTTAGACAAGAAGTACAAAACGGAGGATGCCGGCACGAAGAAATTCATTGTCGGACGGTTCCTCGACTTCAAGATGATCGATTAAAAAATGGTCATAGAATAAGTTTGAGAGTTGCAGTTGATAATCCATGAGATTCATGCTGAGGGAATGCAACTTTCAGAATCCTTTCAAGTAGCTGCCTTGATAGAGAAGCTACCGCCTCTTTGGAAGGATTTCAAGAACTACCTCAAGCACAAACGTAAAGATATGGGCCTTGAGGACTTGATCGTGAGACTAAGGATTGAGGAAGACAATCAAAAATCTGAAGTCAAGAGCGACAAGAAAAATGGAGAGGCACGTGTGAATTTGGCTGAGTCCGGGAAGGGCAAAAAGAGGAAACGTGCTGGCAAACAACAGAAACCTGCAAACAAACGGTTTAAAGGTAACTGTTATAACTGTGATAAGCCCGAACACAAATCAAATGAATGTCGACAGCCAAAGAAGGCCGATCAGAAGCAGCATCAGAATCAGGCCAATCTTGCCGAGCACAAAGCCCTGAATGAAGGAATGTCTAAACTTGATCTATCTGCAGTCGTGTTTGAGGCAAATCTGATAGATAATCCGAGGGAGTGGTGGGTTGACACAGGGGCTACCCGTCACATCTGTTCAGACAAAGACCTATTCTCCACCTATCAACCAATCAATGGAAGAAAGCTCTTCATGGGTAACTCCGCAACATCAAACGTAGTTGGATTGGGAAAGGTGGTGCTGAAGATGACCTCGGGAAAAGAACTGACTCTTGTGGATGTGCTGCATGTCCCGAATATTCGCAAGAATTTAGTCTCCGGTTCCTTGTTGAACAAAGTCGGATTTAAGTTAGTATTTGAAGCTGGTAAATTTGTACTGACCAAAGGTGGTCTATTTATTGGAAAAGGTTACCTTGAAAAGGGCCTCTTCAAAATGAATGTACTAACTGTAAAGCGCGACATTAAGCGCAATATTAATGAAAGTAGTATTAATTACTTGGCTGAGTGTTCTAATTTATGGCATGGTAGATTAGGACATGTAAATCAAAATACACTACGACACTTGGTGTACTTAGATTTACTCCCTGCAATGGAAGTGGATTCACAAAAGTGTGAGATCTGTGTTGAGGCAAAATTGGCTAAAGCACCATTCCATTATGTGGAAAGAAGTACTATACCTCTAGAACTTATTCACACTGACATATGTGATTTGAAGTTTGCACCAACTAGAGGTGGTAAAAATTACTTCATAACATTTATCGATGATTGCACAAGATATTGTTATGTGTATCTTTTGAAGAACAAAGATGAAGCTATTGAATCTTTCAGAAATTATAAGAATGAGGTTGAGAATCAACTTAGCAAAAGAATCAAAAGGATTCGAAGTGATAGAGGTGGAGAGTATGTTGCTCCGTTTGAAGAATTTTGTGCACAAAATGGCATTATTCATCAAACTATTGCTCCATACTCACCTCAATCAAACGGCGTTGCAGAACACAAAAATAGAACTCTAAAAGAGATGATGAATGCTATGTTGATTAGCTCAGGCCTACCCCAAAACATGTGGGGGGAAGCAATACTATCAGCTAACCACATTCTTAATAAATTATCACACAAGAAGAGGGATAAAACTCCATACGAGTTGTGGAAAGGAAGAAAGCCTTCCTACAATTACCTCAAAGTGTGGGGGTGCCTAGCTAAGGTTGAAGTACCTAAGCCAAAACAAGTGAAAATAGGGCCCAAAACTGTTGATTGTGTCTTCATTGGATATGCTCACAATAGTAGTGCATATCGATTTTTGGTGCATAAATCTGACGTTTCTGAAATGAACGCAGGAATGACTATTGAGTCAAGAAACGTTGTGTTCTTTGAAGACATATTCCCTAAGAAGAATAGGGAAGAATTAAGTTCACGTAAGAGAACTTATGAAACTGCTAATGGTTCACCTGAGGTTGACAAAGAACCT
>JAPKLY010000055.1:258238-298247 GCA_026898435.1 Prunella vulgaris | reverse complement strand
GAAACTGTATTACCGACTGGCCCAATCCACAATTAATTTCTTATACCGCGTCACCAGTCGGCAATAGTATAACCGATTGGCTCTATTTTGCTAATTCACCCACTTTCCTCCCTATTTCCATTATTCGTTTTCAAAAACTCCAAATTATAATAAATTTGCCCTAGAATGGCTCTTTCCCAACCCAGCGTGTATATGTGTGTGCATATATATAAGAGAGAGAGAGAGAGAGAGAGAGTTTTCAGTGTGTGCTCCAGTAGTGTAACACACACATACACACAGAGAGTAACAGACATTTCACCAAATCTTCCTTTCTCTCATTTGAAATCTGCGCCTCTTCCCAGAAAGGGGGAAGAGTTTTACTTTCGGTACATCTTCTCAACTTCTTCTTCTTCTAATCATCTGCATTCATTTTCTTTTGGAATTTTGTCCTGTTGTTGTGTTGGTTGAAGACTGCCACTCGCATTTATATTCCTTTCGTGTTCTTATTTTTCAATAATTCCCCCTTTCAAAATCGATTGCTTCAATCCAGAGTTCATGATTGTTCTCTGAGAAGCTGAATTGAAGATTTCTCTTTCGATTTTGAGGTGGGATTCTTGCGATCATTGCTTTTTCTTTATTAATCCAGTGTTTTACCCTCTTTCTGTAGCACACATTTTTTTTTTTTTGGGAAAAAGGAAGGTTTTAATTCTTTATTTTGAACTTTGAGAGTACTTTTAGGCATTTTATCGGCCAAATAAAACATGATTTTTCGATGAGTTTTTGTGTGTAGGGTTTATAAATTTGAGCTAGGTTTTGTGTGTGTGTGAGAGAGATTTGAGATGGCAAGTTTACAATTCATTTCAGGACAAATGCAAACTTAAAACTTTTGGAGTTCATTTTTGGCAACGTTAAATCTGCCAATTGTTTTTCTTTTGCCAATTAAAGCATGTTTTTCGACGTGTTTGTGTGTTGGATTCGAGAATTGAGTTATGTGGTTGCTTGTTCTTGTGATTTGATATGGGAATAGGATTCATGTTGGAGTAAATGCAAGTAGTACGTTTGCAACAGCGTTTTATCTAGCAATAAAGCATGTTTTCGTCGGTTTGTGTGTTGGATTTATGAATTGAATTACTTGGTTGCTTGTTCTTGTGATTTGATATGTGATTTCTAGGACTCATTTTAGAGAAAAAGCAAAGAGTATGTTTGCAGCGACGTTGTACCTACCAATTAAAGCATGTTTTTGTTGAGTTTGTCTGTTGGATTTATGAATTGAATTACTTGGTTGCTTGTTGTTGTGATTTGATATGTGACTTTGAGGATTCATTCAAGAGAAAAGCAAAGAGTATGTTTGTAACGACGATGCATCCACCAATTAATGAATGTTTCGTTGAGTTGAATTACTTGGTTGCTTCTTCTTGTGATTTGATGGGATTCATTATATTACAATGTTATTTTCTGCATCTACATCTTCGTGTTTATGATCCCAATGTGGAATTTGTCTTATGCATAAATTTGAAGTTAGTGTTTCAAAGCATGGTATATACATTTAATTTTTTTGAACTTAGCATAGTCTCTATAGGCAGTCAAGATTGCCTTATTGTGGTACATTTGGTGTATTTCCCTTTGAATGATTGTTTAAAACTTTATGTTTATGTTATGTGGTATGTGGTGACCGATGAGGTCTAGTACTCTGTTTTTACTCATACTTTAATTGAAGCCTTAACAAATAGGGTTGGCTGTTTATTCTTCAATTGTTTTTGACGGAAAATGAATTAAGAAGCCGACAAAACTATCTGAGATATGACCTCTTCATTAGATTAAAAGCATTTTTTTGTTTTGTTTTTTTTGTATCCATTTGGAATGATGACGTGGCTTTAACCTAACTCGTTTCAGGAAAAAAACAAATCTGCAGCATTGATGGATTCCTGTCGTGGTTTATCAGACGAAGAATACTCGCATATTGGAGATAAAGGTGACATTGGATTCATTGACTTTGAAGACTGTAAATCTCTTTGTAGCTACAACCCTTCTGAGGAAAGTCGAATAGTCAACATTTCTGTTCCATTTCCTTTATCCAATGGAAAACCTCAATCCGGAGTCGTTGGAAAAACAATGTTCGACTCAATCACGCTAAAGAACACCACTGGCGAGCCGTTACAGCTCTGGTCGGTCAGTATCTACGATGCTAAACCTGAGAATTCGTTCACGCTTTCTATAATGAAGCCTCCAACTTCCGATGATGACGTTGATTACATCAAAGTGTTTATGGAAGCAGCCACCTTGGAAGATCGAGTGTTGAGAGAAGATCAAGATCTGACAGTCTGGCTGTCGTGCAAGCCTAAGGAAATAGGCCTGCACACGGCTGCTGTACACTTCAGTGTTGGAGATGACACGATAGAAAGGCTCGTTGTTTTGCTTGCTGAAGATAAGATCTCTCAGTCTTTATCTTCTTCAAAACCATACAGAAGATCTTCTAGAAGGAAACAAAATGTTGTCGATTTGCATGCAGAGAAGCCTAATTATGTTGCAGGAAAACGCCCTACTAGGGCATCGAATCGTGGGTATAGCCATCGCTTGCCTCTGTATCCTATTCCAGCAAATATACGTACGATGTTGAACAACCGAGAGATTCCTAATGCGGTCAACGAGGGCTTGACTATGAACAACTATGGTTCATTCTTTAAGAATTTACTAGCTATGGAAGAGATAAAGTTAGAGGTAATCCCGATTCATTATAAGACCGATTCTGTTTTCCATGAGTAGCATTTGGGCTCACAACTAATACTGTTCCATGATAACAACAACTACTATTTAAAAATGCACTTAAACTAATATTGATTTTCCTTATTCTATTCAGGAAGATATGCGAGCATATGACATGGAGTGTGTCTCCATGAAGAGGTGCAAACGAAACCATCTGTTGTCTCTCGAGGTCCCTGGATTGGCTGAGAAACGGCCTTCGCTTGTTATTGGTGACTCTATATTTGTCAAGCTTGCTCACGAGGATGAAACTTCCAACACTGCCCATCAGGTATGTGCCAAAATGCACAGGCATAATATTTTTTTTTTTTTGAATTCCTTTCTGTGATGTGCATGTTATATTTTTTCATTACTTTATATTAAATATATTTAGTAGTGATCTTATAAAAGTGGTGTAACTTTACCTACACTGTTTTTTATGTGCTCTTATGTGTCAAAATTCCAGTATCCTAACTATTGTAACTTCCTAATTGTTTTTTTGAAACCAAAGTGTTACTGTGCTTTGTTTTTCTTGTTTGTTTAGTCGTGTGAAGTACAAAAGACTTATGTTATGAATTATTGAAATAATTGATAAATGACTGCAGTTAGTTAGCTATAACTGAAAGTAATTGTAGAGCAAATAATAACATTGCACTACTAAGAGCATGAAATGGTTCTGAGAACTTGTTTAGCTATCGTAATTTACATTTATTTGGCTTTCGTATCACATTTATCAGTCAATGCCGCTTATTTTTGTTTGGTCATGATATTGAAAATGTAGATCTCGTCCAATTAGCTGAAGAAAATCGGATGCTGACATATGTCTAAGACTTTATGTTGGTCGCTGAAGTAGAAACTGACAATTATGAACATTGACAAATTCAAACTCCATGTTTATAAGAAATATGAGCGCTAGTTGTCTTTCTGTCAGGCTTAATCCTAGTGTACGATTGGTTTAAATTCTTCAAATTGGAATGTTTATGAGAATCATGTGAATTACAGTGAAATGATGCTTACGTTATTAATGTTTTGCGCTAATCTTGGAATAAGTGAGGAAAAAAGATGGTAGTGGGTTGAAGAGTAATGAAATGATTGAGGAGAAATATTATAGGAGGGGAGGTAGTCAATCAAAATGGGATAATGATTAATTTATTTTGAGGCTCATTAATCCATACGAAGTATATCGTACGTGAAGGTGACTCATCTTTTATTCTCATTAACCACCGCAACTACCTCATGTACATTCCTCTATAAAGAATTTTGAATCAAGCGCCCATGGATTTCCATCTTTTGCAATTAACCTAAACTCGTTCATTGTCTGTCAATTATAATTTTTTTGATCGATTCATTGTTAGGAAATAATTCTTTCTGAAGCTGAATGTTTGGTTCTTTATTATTGTGCAGGGCTTCATTCATCGTGTAGAGGCCGAAGAAATACACCTGATGTTTGAGGCCAAGTTTCACTCTAGTCACAGAGACAACAATGTTTACAATGTACAGTTCACCTATAGCCGTATCGGTATGCGATGGTTGTATCAGGCTGTTGAAGCTGCTGAACGTTTGGACATTAACTTCCTGTTTCCACATAAATCATCCAAAACTAGACGAGTCCAACCCAGGAATCTGGTCCCGATAGCTTGTAACTTGAATGAGAAGCAAAAGACTGCTGTAGAGATGATCTTTGCCAACACAGGTGGGCCCCCGTACTTAATTCACGGGCCTCCAGGTACAGGAAAGACAATGACTCTCATTGAAGCTATTCTTCAGATATATAGTGGAAAAAGAAGTGCTCGTATGCTCATCTGCGCACCCTCGAATAGTGCAGCTGACCATATATTGGACAGACTCGTAAGCCAGGAGTCAATTCCGATGAACAACAGTGAGATCTTTCGTCTTAATGCGTATACACGCCCTTTTGAGGACGTCAACCCCAATCACCTTGATTTTTGCTGTTATGAAGATTATTTGTTCAGTTGTCCTTCACTGAATGAACTTGCACGGTATCGAGTAGTTATATCAACGTATTCAAGTGCCTCCCGCCTGTATTCTGAAGGCCTTAAGAAAGGTCATTTCATGTACATTTTCTTGGATGAAGCAGGGCAAGCTTCAGAGCCAGAGACGATGGTCCCACTATCCCACCTTTATGATAGGAACACTGTTGTTGTTCTCGCAGGGGATCCTATGCAGCTGGGTCCCGTCGTGTTTTCTAGAGATGCAGAAAGATTTGGACTGGGAACCTCATTTTTGGAAAGGCTCTTCGACTGTGAGTTGTATTGTAATGGCACTGAGAATTTCATGACAAAGTTGGTCAATAACTACAGGACTCATGAGGTGATTTTAAGACTCCCTTCAGAATTGTTTTATCAAGGGGAATTGATCGCTTGCAAAGAGAAAAATACAAGGTTCTCGAGTTCGTGGGAAGATGTTATTCCCAACAAGGAGTTCCCATTACTGTTTGTAGGCATTCAGGGTTGTGATGAAAGAGAAGGAAGCAATCCATCATGGTTTAATAGAACTGAGGCCAGCAAGACTGTTGAGATGATTAAAGTTTTAATAGAAGAAAAAGGGCTGAAAGAGGAAGATATTGGGGTCATAACACCATACAAGCAGCAGGTGAATAAAATAAGGGATGCTCTTGGGCATCTTAATAGGCCCAAAATAAAAGTTGGAAGTGTGGAACAGTTTCAGGGGCAAGAGAGGGAAGTTATTATCATATCTACTGTCCGTTCCACAATTAAACACAACGAGTTCGACAAGGTTCATTATTTGGGATTCTTGAGCAACCCTAGGAGGTTTAATGTTGCTGCTACAAGAGCCAAATCATTGCTTATAGTTATTGGAAATCCACACATTATCTGCAAGGTACATTTAGAACTCCTTACATTTGAGTTGATGTCAACTTTTGCTATTACTATTTTTGATGCCACCTATTCAGATCTGTTTCCGTTTTCATAGATTAATATACTGTAGAATGTATTTTATGTAATAATGTAATATTCCTAATTGTATGAAAATGATAGGACATAAATTGGAGCGAGTTATTGTGGTATTGTGTGGAGAATGACTCGTACAAGGGTTGCTTCCTCCCTGCGAAGACTGAGAACGTGGATGAACCTAATTTGAACTACGAGGCTGAAAATAATTTTCAACCAAGTGGGAATTGGGACGAGCAGGGAGATGGATGGAAACCTTCTGAAGAACAATGGGGAGGAGGGAATTTGGACGAGGGAGGAGAAGCATGGAAGCCTTCAGAAGATAAGTGGGAAGGAAATTGTTCTGAAGATCAAGGTGGAGGCGACTGGAACAAGGAAGGAGAAGCATGCCATCCTTCTGAAGATCAGTGCGCCGCTGAGGAAAACAGGAATCAGGAGGCTTCTAGTGTTTTTCAGGGCAACAAAGACGACCATTTCCAGCCATCAGATGTTCCATGGGAGTAAGGTTGCTGATGAAGATTAGGAGATATAATTGAAGATAATATTTTTAATGAGTTGGCAGAACTTACAGATACTCTTTAAGAATTTTTTCTTTTCATTTTTCTTTTGGACGACTATGGGCACATAAGGGCCCATGAATAGGCACAAATGTCTGATGCAGACATGATTTTGATTTTTTATTTACTGTGTGCGATGTGCCTAACAGCTGCGAAACAATTTATAAATTTGTAGCACATGATGAGTTTGAATGAGTTCAGTAAAATGATGAAGCTGTCAACTGTGTCAAAGTTGAATACTTGCACATTCTCACAGTTCCTAATGCCCAACAGAAAAGTATCCTAACTGAACTATTTGCAGTGCTATTATTTCTAGTTTCGGCGATCTCTAAGGTATACGAATCATTTGCTAAATCACAGCTAGCGACTTGTACACAACTGGAAATACAAACATTCAAACTTGCCATTTGCTAAATCACATAGAAACTTAGCAAAGTCCAGCAGACATACCCTGCTGCAGATGAAACTGTTGCTGTAATGGTTGATAAGCTTGGTTGTGGTGGTGGTCCAATAGTTGGCGGTTCTTTCTTTGGTGCACTCTCTTCAGTTGAACCCATCACAGAGGGGGGTGGATGGCTTTCTGCACCTACCAGAACATATATAAGAAATTCAAGATTATTGTTTCATCGTTTAGTAAAATGAAATGGTGAATGAACTCAAATCATAGGTTAACTCCGTCCTAACTGGACAAAATAATTATCTCGAGCCTTCATCTAACGACATGAAATTCGAGAGACTGTTTCACTTAAGATTTTGTGAATATGATATAGTAACCATAGAATAATATGATATGAAGATACTCTTTATCAGAACCTGAGTTGCTAGGCATAGAGATGTTGGGACCTGTTAAAACAAAAGTATGCAGAACATTAGGTTATGTAAGAAGGGGGAACTAAGATAAGGACTCTCAGAAGATCTTCATTACTTGTTATGCTTCGAAGAGGAGGCAACACAGCTGATTCTGATCAATCCATCACCACAAAGAAAGTCAGTAAAATCATGTATTCATCAATAAATGAAGAGCAAAATATCCAAAATATGGATTTTTAAATAAGCATATCTCATATCTGGTTTTACAAAATATTAAAATAATTACAGCCCAGAACAATATAATCAACTATACTGTATGGAAAGATAACATAGATTCATCAATAAATGAAGAGCAAAATATCCAAAATATGGAATTTTAAATAAGCATATCTGGTTTTACATTATCTTCAATATATTTTTTTTTTGACGGATACATTATCTTCAATATTGATATCAAAAGAACTGTAAAATAATTACAGCCCAGAACAATATAATCAACTATACTGTATGGATTTTTTTTGACAATAATTCTTAAAAGATAACATAGATCGACGATATTTAACACGGTGCTTAAGTTCTTATCAAAATGGAATTAGAATTTTTTTTTTTTTTTAAATTCTCCAGGAAATTACTTGGCAAATAATTAAAGTCTCACTTCAATTTCCCTTCTTTCAATCAAATCTTTTAACATAACTGAAGTAAATATTAACTTTAAAGACTGTTTCTATCAATTTATCCAATTTCTTAACAAATAATATCGTAAGATAACATACCTTCCGAATCAGTGAATCACAACTATCACTAGTACGATTTTTTATTTTATCAATCAAAACTTTAACTTAACTGAAGTTACCATTACCATTTTTATTTCAATCAGAAAATATTATCTTAACCAAATGTTTTAACACGACATTATAGAATCCGCGCGAAATCATACACCTAATACACTCGTATGCAGAACACGATAAAATCGCATGCCCAATCAAGAGTTCAAATCAAACCTGAACAGAGCTTTTCGAGAGAGGATCCAGCGTTCAAGTTCGGATCCTTCGGCGGGCAAACAGATGTGAGAGACAAGAGCTTCGTCGAATTGAGCGGAAATCCGAGAATTTTTGGTTGGAGAACGAAGTAGCAGAGACAGATAGCGGATCCATTCAAAAATGCGGTGGATACGTCATCACAACACTCCGGCTCAGGGAAACTAGAGATATTGTTGGGGGAGACCGCAATGAAGGGGAGGCACGAGGAGAATGTGACGAGCTCGTCGGAGCAGGCTGCTGATGGGAGCATCATCGGCGAATCTGCCACGGCAGAGGTGATGGAGCCACAGTGAAGAAGGAGGGGGAGGAGGAGGAGGATCTGAAGCGCGAGATCCATGGCGGTTAGTGCTGAGCTGTTTTTCAGTGTTCAGTGCCGAGAATCTGTTAACGATGGTGATTTATTATGATAGTGAAGATAGATGATGGCGGGAATGTGAACTTATATACTTTTCCGAAAATGCCCCTACTTTTTCGTTTCTGATTTGCTAAAAAAAAATTACACTTTGTTATTCAATTCGTATTAAAATTCAGAACCAATTCATATATTTAACAATTTTGATCTCATTGAATTTTTTTTATCGAAAACTAGTGGATATTGATGTGTGAGATGTACGTGCAGCTAGGCATTTTATAATTTTTTTTAAAATATCAATTTTGATCCCACAATTTTTAAAAATTCTGGTCATTTGATGGGTGAGACAAATTTTGTGAAAAAATGACAGTATTTTTGAATGCAAGTACCAAAAGTGTCTCCAAATAACTCTAAGGTACTGCTATTTAGTATTACACAAATGTGCAAGTTTCCGAGTGCTCTCGCACCAATATTTCATTCTAATATTTTTTTTTTAATATGGGCAATTTTGTCATAGTCTACAATTCTACCGACAGCATTAGTTCATTACTTAATAGATTATGAAACTTTGAAAGGAATAAGTTTTTTTCTTTGAAAGGAATAAGTTAATTAATACTCTAATATGAGGATCAATGAGTGTGACAAGCAAAACAACTATGGAGAACTGAAAACTATTATAATTGTGTGCTTGGATAGAGTTATTTAAAATTTAAAATATCTAAAAATAAATGGATTAAAAAATTTATGATTTTGTTACGTTACTTAAAATATCCTCAATTTAGTCTAGGATTAACATTAAGTATTCGAAATTTATCAATTTGAATATCTTATCCAAATAAATGAGATGTATTTAGGTTATAAATTTAATATCCATAGCCCAAAACTCCTCCGTCGAAACACAACCTCCAAGAAAACGACTGCAATAATATATTTCTCTATTTCTATTTGATCTAATTATAGCTCAGATGACATAAACTGGAGCTGCTAGTGATAAGTTCACACAATATGCATCCCTATATAATAATGTGTGAAGAATCTTCTTCCATGTCAGTTTATTCTCTTTTCATAATTTGTTCAGAATCTTGAGAGGAAAAAAGTACAATTAAGACCAAGATATCTTGTATCATTCAGTCATCAGTGATCAATTCATCACAATATGAAACAAATATACACCAATCAAAAGAAGCATGAATAGAGACTTAGCAAAGCCAGTGGGAAATGTGAGGGAGATAGTGAGCCCAGATTTGTGCTTTGAGAACATTGACATGATGGTCCCGGGGCTTGATCAGGGACGACGGAAGGAGGTTCATTGATCACTATGGGAGGGCTGGGGGGGCCGGGTTCGCCTGGGGGTTTGGGAGGACTGGGGGGTTGGGGAGCGGTAGGGGGGTTGGGGGGGCCGGGTTCGCCTGGGGGCTTGGGAGGACTGGGGGTTTTGGGAGGGCTGGGGGGGTTGGGGGACTTGGGGGATTTGGGGGATTTGGAGTTACGTTTGCGTAAGTCCGGGGAAAGATCTTTGGATGGATTCGTTGTTGAGAAGTTCGTCTCTGGTGGATGATCGGGGGGTGATTGTTGCATAAGGAGCGCGTCGTCATTGATATTTCCCGTTGCAGATGAAGCAGGCAATGATGATAAGCTTAGTTCAGAAGGCAATGCACTGCCACTTGATTCTTGAGCTGTGCCCATTTTGGTGCCTGGAGGGCTTTCTCCACCTGCCAAATAATGTTAACTTGGATTTTCAGTATTTCCAATTGGTGTCACCTATTATAAGAGATGATGGATCAAATATTCAACTACTGGAAAAATAAGCTATGCTTAGTATAGTATCAGTTTGTTGCACAGGCAAATTCATCTAATGAGGCAACACAAATGCCTATTATGATCATTCCATTACCATAAAGAAAGTTGTGTATGGAAATGATTCACATGTCCACCGTGAAATACATGATTGATATCATATTAATCTGATATTTCAAAAGGACTTCTAAACAAGCTTGCAGAACCATTTAATCACTCCAAATTTATAATAATTTGTCCATATATGACTATATTTGCATTGCATGTGCATGATTGTTTACAACCATATTTGCATGATCAAACGTACTTATTTTACTTATGACAATATATACAAATCACATGTACAATCCATTTTGAATAACCTGTTTAAATGAATTTTTCCTATTAGCTTATGATCAACTAATAAAATTTTTAATATATTTCCCAAACAATTTTTCTATTAAAGAGAGAAGGACTAAATCAATTATCTTATATAATCCATAGCAAAATCGTAAACAAATGAACTCAAGCGACAATTTGAATCATCTTCATCATAATTGGGTTTCTCTCATCAATAACTTAAACATAATCGCAGCGAGACTTAAGTATAACTCTAGAAACAATTAAATCAGATTTATTCAGCTGGAAACACAGTCGAATCAAATCAGTGGACAGTTCCATCAAATTATACGTATGCGATCAAGTACTATGATCTAATATTCCAAATCCGTGAATAAAAATGCGGATAAAAAAGTATATTTTGTCATATCCATGTTTAATGATAACCTGAACGGAGTGTTTCGAGAGAGATTTCAGCCTTCGAATTCTGATCCTTCAGCGGGCAAACAGAGGCGAGAGACCAGAGCTTGGTTGAATTGATCGGGAATTTGACAATTTTCCGTTGGAGGTCGAAGTAGCAGAGACAAACGGTTGAACCATTTCCGGAGGCGGCGGAGACGTCGTCAGAATCGGTGAGATTGTGCGGGAAGTCCGCGATGAAGCGGAGGCACGACGAGAACGTGACCAGCTCGTCGGAGCAGGAAGATGACGGAGAATATGCGGTGGCGGAGGTGAGAGTGGCGCGGTGGAGAAGGAACAGAAAGAGGAGGAGGATGATCTGAAGTGTGTGATCCATGGCGGTTACTGAAACTCTATTTCTCTCTCTGCTAGCTGATAATCTGTTGAAGGTTGTTTTATGTAGTGAAGTTGAGGCGGGAATATGAACTTCTGTAAATTCCCCAAGATACCCCTACTTTGTTTACTTATTTACTTACAGAAGAAATGCATTATGCATTATTACTACTTCTAATTTGTTTCCATTTGTTCCATCTACATACTTATTGCCGGGGTTTTAATTAATTATTTAATTTTTTGTAAAATTTATTATGAAATTTAGATCATTAAATATATTTATTAATATTATTAAATGCATTCATATATTACGTTATTTTTAGTTTTTAAGTCTACTATTAGTCAATATTTTAATGATATTAATTAATATTATTAAAATTTGTGCTAGCATAATTATTAAGTACACAATATATTGTGAATCGCTCTATTTAACAGTTTTTCATGTGAAGGGGAACAATTAATATAAAAAAAAATTAATTAACTTATTTTTATTATATTTCGTATAGGAAATAAATTAAACTCAATTTGAAAACTATCTCATTTTCTATAATAATTTTTTTCTATCATTCAATTATTTTCAAATCAATAATTATTTTATTATAATTTTTATTGAGAATTTGAACTGACCACTCTGGATTTTGAGCAACTGATACAAAAGCTTATTTATCTTTGGGTTGCTCAATTGATTGGACTCAATTTTATTTTTTTATGTATGATTAATTCGAGATTTAGTTTGCTCATATCTATACAAAATTCTGAGGAAGAGAGAGAAGAACAATGTGGATTTTGAGGTTCAACTACCTTAACTAACTTTGATATATGAGGATTTTATAATCTTTATAGATTCTGCAAATTAATTTATTTAAGTTGAAAACTATGAAAAACAAACCAATAATCCTATTATTTCACAACAATCATAAATTTTACAAATGGCAAACAATTTAATTTGAAAAAAAAAAAATCATCTCTCACACAAATAAAACAAATGTAAACAACCCAAAGAATATTCCTCTACCACAAGAACAAGAAAGTGCATCTATTTAGAAGTAGTTCAAAGCAACAGCGCCAAGCACAGCCAAGATATGCAGAGGTGAAATACTCTGTGCAGCTGATGGTGTCACTCCTGCCCTGCTGCCCGTTGGGGCTCCGCCCGTGGTGGTCGTTGGTGGCGGCGGAGTCGTAGTTTCTCCATCTCCTGGAGCCGATCCTGGGGAAAGTGGTTCCGGTCCTGCATCAAATAAATTATAAATCAGATTTTTTAAAAAAATGGAATTTATCAAATTTGGACTAATGTAGAAGAGTAACGCTCGTGTGAACTTGATTCGCGTAAATTTTATTCAGGGTTCACGGATTTCAGATTATTGAAACTGGTTCGTGTAAAGTCATGTTTATAGTCTCTATTCTATAGTGAAAAATGCTTTTAAAATTTAAAAATTGGGTCAAACTAACTAAAAAAAAAAAATACTTCTAACCGTTGAAATAGAAATAAAAAACAGGTACTAAGTTTTTGTCCTTAATGAATACCTGTAGCGGCAGGGGAAGGCGCAGCGTTAGGGGAGAGTGACGGCCCGTTTACCCCGGGCAATGGAGACGGAGCTGGAACGGGAACACCAGCAGCTGCAGCATTTACATAAAAAGATCATCATTAGACTAAAATTTAACACTCATGTTCCATCAGATTCTAGTGACATGTTTGCAATCTCTAACGTATAGTGATAAGTGCTTTTGAAATTTAAAAGTTGAATCACACCAATTTTGGAAAAACACTTTTTCCTATGATCTAAAACAGGCACTAAATGATCGTCCCACCTTTGCATTGGAGGGGTACGCCGGGCATGTTACAAGCGCGGGGCAGGGAAATGGCGAGGGTCCGATTAACGGGGATTCTGAAAGGCACGTTGCCCGTGGCGATTAGGCAAAGGCAGTCCTTTCCACTGGCCATGAGGGAGCTGAGTGAATTGCAGCAATCCGAAGTAGGGGAGGTCCCGTTGCTGCTGCTATTCGTGACGAAGTTTATGCACGGGGTGAATGTCGTGATCATGGAAGGCGTGCAGGGGGTCGTGATCTGTCCCGAAGCAGGGGAGAACGCGATAGCCGTTGCGACGACTAAGATCAAGAATCGGAGATCCATGGCTATGTTTAGTTTATGTAAGAATGTGAGAGTGTTTAGTATTTGGAATGAGGATGTTAATTGATGATGGAATTGGGAGGGAGAAGAGTGGATTTATAGATGTTGAAATTTGGAGCCAAAAGCAATGGAGGGAAATAAAGTTGGGGGGTGGGATGTTGGCTCAACTACTTTTAACTATTTTTTTTGGATTGTGATTGGGTGTTAATCTTTGATTTGGCCTATGGTTTGTGAGATTTATCAACAATTTTAATGATTGGATGACAAGAATATGTCACTCGTGATTCACCATTAATAAGCTCACACATTCAACCAAAATATTGTTCGATTTAGGAATTAGGGTTCCCTCTTTGGAATTTGGAGTTTCAATATCTCAAGTAATGTTTGATTTGCGATTTAAAATTGAGCAGTATTCCTATAAAATTTATTCATAATATGAAACTTAAAATTTTTTATATTTGTTAGAAATCAACACCCCAAAATATCTCTATTTTAATTAAAGTTGCAGAAGTCAAATTTAGAACCGTCGAGGCAAAAAAACGTCTAAAATTATTGATTTTCCTAAAATCGGGTCGTCAAATTGCTGCCTAGCGTATATGCGCCGCCTAGATCGATTTCTGCATCACTGATTTTAATAGTTAATCCTACGTTTATTCAAAATAAAATTCATGATGTTTTCACATTTTTTCAATTCTCTATTATCATGATCACGAGAATTTAATTTTTTGCAATACGTTGTTACTATCCATCGCATGATTAATCGATTATTTTACGACAAGCTATGGTGGCGTAATACTAATGAAATTGGAAAAAGATTAAGCGGGCGGTTAATTTATTTGTGACTTTTTAAAGAGTTCGGCTGCCACATAATATATTATTGAATTTTTATAAAGACAGTGTATCGAGTTGTAAATTTTTAAAAGCAACACTTAAGTACCTGACTGCATGGTTAAACTAATGTGCAATTAAGGGTGAGCATGTAACCGAATAGTCAAAACCGAACTAACCGAATTTATCATTATAAGGAACCGAAATCGAACCATATTTATTAAAAACCGAAAAACCGAAACTAAAAATTTCGGTTCGGTTTCGGTTTTATACCGAAATAACCAAAATATTTGTAAAAATGACAATATTTAATGTTACACGTATATATATGTGTATATATATATATTATGATTTGAAATGGTAGATTTGATTATTAGAATTAAAAATTAAAATTTAAAAATATATAATGTTATATATATGTATATCAATATATATAGTCATATATCCGTATGTATAGTATATAAAATTTATAAATTATATGTAATATATAAGTATATATAGTAATATGAATATAATTATATTTCGGTTCGGTTTTCGGTTATACGGTTTTTTTACCTTAAAAACCGAAACCGAAAACCATAATTTTGAATATTTAAAACCAAAACCGAACCGATTACCAAATTAACTGAACCAAAATTTTATTTCGGTTCGGTTTGGTTCGGTTTTTCGATTTTAACCAAATAGTGCTCACCCCTATGTGCAATTAATATTATTGAATCTATATATTTAAATATTACTTCTACTTATATATCGAGTTTTATACTTTAAATGTATAACATGTGAACTGTTAAAAAATATCCAATAAATTACCATAATTCTAAATTAATGTGTTAATTAGATTCAACATATGTGAAATACAAAGTTGAACTTATATAGAAAATTGTACATAGGTATTTAACTGTTATGTTTGTATGTTTTCACATGATCAGAAAAGTGTTAAATCAATTCACCTTAGAAATGTATGAAAATCAGTTCATTAATTTAAAATTTTCTAACATTATCTTCACTCATGAGTTAAATTTCTTAATTTTAACCATTTGAAGGCAGGAAGACCCAATTAGTGTAGGTGAATTTTAGTGAGAATTGAACTTTATACATAGGGCGAGTCTAAACTCTAATATCATAAAAAGATTTTCTCAATAATTTAAAAGTCCAAATTTAAAAATAAAATATTGAATCAATATGGATCAATTTATATATTTTAAGTTTATAAATCTTTCAAATTTCATCCATTAACCCTAGGATACACCAATAAATTAAATTTTCGAGAGAGTTACCCTCCTATAAAATTCATTAATAACATAAAATTAATATTATTATATATATCAATATATTTACATAATATCTTATTGATATATTAAATTTATAAATTTATTTTATGATATAAAATATTATAATATTAGTAGATATACATATATATATATATATATATATATATATATAATGATATTTTTTAAAAATAAATATATAACAATATTATCTCATACAAACAACGTACGTTGTAGTATTTTTTAAGAAGTCGCAAAAGACAAGTGTGCTATATATCAAAGTCAAACTGTCTCGTATTAGGTAATCAGCCATCTGATGAATCTACTTAAAATATTACAAATAAATACATGGACTGTTTAAAAAATGACTAGGTGAATATGTATCTAAATACAATTAATCTACTAATCTAGTGACATATATAAGTCGGATTACTCTTGATTATTATTTTTTATCTTGTATATGTTCTATTGTCTTGAACACACATCATTTCACTTCTCTCTTTTAAAAAATTGTGGTATTTTTTATTATATAAATTAAATAAAAATATAATGAATAAAATGTGTAAGTGAAAATTATGTACAAAAATTTTAAGAAATATTTTTGTTTTGCAGAACGTGAATTTTTGTAGGAGGAACTAAAAAATATATGCCAACTTTTCATGAATAAGAAGTGTGCAATTTTTACATAATTTTGACTCGTATTATTAGGACAGAAGAAGCAGAAGAAGAAGTTCATGAGAAAAAAAGAAGAAGAAGAAGTTCATGAAAAAAAATACTCCATCCATTTGCTATAATATTATTTCTTTTCCTTTTACTTTTTTGTTTCAAAAATATATTTATTTATTTATTTATTAATATACGGTGGACCACATGTTAACTTTTATATAAAAATTGTTATGGGTGTAAAGAAAGTGAAATAAAGATCAAATGAGCAAGTACTGCTGATTAACTGATCATTAGTACTATCAGCTGAAGGGGGTCAGCTGATAGGTCTGATGAGGGTCATCTGATATGGTCAGCTGGGATCATCTGAGAAGTCCACTGAGGTCATCAGGGAAGTCAGCTAAATCATCTGGTGAATCAACTGAGGAGGTCAGCTGAGGGAGTCACCTGAGGAGGTTAGCTGATATGTCAGCATGATTGGTCAGGACGACAGTCAGGATGATGGTCAGTCAGGATGATCGGTCAGGAGTGATGGAGTCAGGCTGATAAGTCAGGCGATGGGCCCACTGATGAAATCAACTGAGAGGGTCAGCTGATGAGTCAGGCGAAAAACCATCTGAGTCTTCAGCAGAGGACATACCAAATCAGCAGATATGAAAGAAGCATACTGACTCTATGTCAGGAATTAACTAAGAATCAGTTACGAAGCGGTTTAAACTTCCAAATTGGGCAACTGACGATCAGTTTAACAGAATCAAAACTGAAAACCGTTGGGCTTTGACAGTTATTCATTTTTCGGTTGCAACTGTAGCAGTTACTTGTTGGTTACAAACTCAAGGATTAATTTGGGTTCTCATTCCTATATATACTCATATATGTATAGAGAAATACACAGTACATATTAGAGAGAGATCCATACAAAAATACTTTGTAATTTGTATCATCTTCCATTGATTAGTGAGAGAGGTGCCCTCATCCGTGGACGTCGATCATTTCTGATCGAACCACGTAAATCTTGATGTTCTTTAATTTCTTCATTTCTTTTATTCAACCATCATTGTTAACTCAACAAAAATAATAGAAAATTATAAAAAAAAGTAAAGGTAATCTTTTAAAAAATATTTGATTATTAATAAATTGAGTGTTATCTTTACTTTTTATGGAATGAAAAATTTATTGTGAAATGTCTAAGAAAAATTAAAAACTTATAATAAAATTCAGGGGTATTAATTTGTATGTTAAATAAAAATTTGTCCACAGACTATTCTACGAACAAGTTTTATGATATAAAATTTATGTCATTACATACATTCATTGATTTATCATAATTCATAACATATGACAGCATAAAATGTTATTCAAGTTATAAATGAGTGTATGTAATGATATTAATTCCACTGTATGAATAAACTTCACAAAAAGACCTACTCAAATTTATGGATCAAAATTGCACCCATTACACGTACACTTGATGCATTGAAGTGTTACTTCATGTCTTAATTAACGATGCATCATGTAATACACTCCAGACCATGGTATTTACTTTTGGAATGCATGGTAAAATAAATTTGGGACATTTACATATTGGTTAAAAAATGTGACTATATTTACAAATTGATTCATAATATTTGCACAATTTTTTTTTTGTATAATTTTTTTTTTCTGCAAAGAACTAATTTGTAATTAGTGTCAATTTTATGAACCATTTTATAAATTTCCCAATAAATTCTTATTATGTTCATAGTGCAATTAATTAATACATAAAACCAATTTATTTTCCCATAAAAAATAGTTTGTGTATAAATTTTAAATACTATTAATTCTAATTTCGTTAAAAATATTAGCTTAATAATATTAATTATTTTATTATTAAATAGTAATTGCAAAATAATTACACAATAAAACAATTTTACATAAAACTAATGCCACATGAATGAAAATTAATCTGTGGTCACATGATATAACACGTTGGACAAAGTAAATTGCGGCCCTTACCTCATAAGAAACGTTTCTAGTTTACCAAAATACTTTTTATAGCAATTAAAAATACATAACAATTGATAATCCACAAACCTATTAAAATAAACACCCACATTAGTCCTATATATAAATCAATTCCCATAGCCAAATCCCAAATAACCCAAAAAAACACCCCCTTTTGTCTCATTGTTACAAGTTATAATCAATCATCATCAATGGCGCCAAAGGGGGTTGAAGTTGTGGCATCAATGCTTATAGCAATTGCAATTGTTTCAAATGTAGCCATGGCTCAACAAGGTTGCATGAGCCTGCTCATAAGCATGTCCTCATGTCTCAACTACGTCTCCGGGAGCGCCTCCACCCCGCCCCCTTCGTGTTGCACCGCCCTGGCTAACGTCGTCAAGACAGAGCCGCGGTGCCTTTGCACCATAGTCAACGGCGATGGAAGCTCGTTGGGTGTCACTATCAACAGAACGCTCGCGCTCGGCTTGCCTAGCGCGTGTAGTGTGCAAACTCCACCATCTAGCCGTTGTAATGGTAAGACTGACGTGTTCATCTACAAAACTTTTGTATACTAAAGAGCCATTTGGTATGGAAATTCTATAATAGTAATGGAAATAAAAATAAATATATATTAATTAGAGTAAATATCGAGAATGAAACATGTCCGCAATATTATTTTTTCTTCTAAATAAAGTAATCATTACCCCATTTGGTTATCCTCCGACCTCCTCTCATCTTACAATCATCTTCCTCAATCAATTCGTTATTCCATAACCAATAATTTCCTTTTTTGTCAAATTTTTTTTTTAATTAGAGCAAAATGCTAATTACATAAACACCATGAATACAAATGTTCATTCAACATTATCATTATCATGGAAGAATTTGAAACCAGCGCTTCCTTAGTTTGTTTTTAATCAATAACGCTGTCAAGATTTTCATAAATTAGATTTAAATTAATTGAACTATGGAAATTAGTTAATGAATACACAAATTTTAATACACTACAGTTACACTGCATAGCATAACTGGTGTACAAGAATATTATTCTAATAAAGATGATTTTTTCCACTTAATTAATAGGGTTTTATTGAATTTGATTGATCCAAATTAATATAAATTTGAAATTGGTAAAACATGTTTAGTTGTTAATGGACCTGCAATGTCTCCTGTGGGTTCTCCAGAGGGTGGACCACCAGAATCCAGCGATGGGGGACCTGCTTCTTCAACTACACCTTCAGTTACAGGTAATTAATTAAACTTCATATGCCATATTTAAATTTGATGATGTTCCATATACCTAAATTCACATTGATATGTATAACAGCGATAGTTGATAATTTGATCTCACATGAATTCGAATTCATAAAAATTTTTGTTTTTAAATTTATGGGAAAACAATATGCTATAAATTATTCTTTTTAAATTAATTATGAATTATGAGTATCTGGCACATGAATTTGAGTTTAAGTGAATTTTTCTTTTTCAAATATCTATTTAGTATATATGAATAATATTATTTAGCATATAAAATATCAATGTTTAAAAATTACTCGGTTATATGTATAGTTCTTTTCAAATCACTAAATAGTGATGCGAGAATGGATCCTCTGCTGGGCAATAAAACCAGTAAATGGTGCTGGGAGTAAAATGCTGACGTATTATTAATATATTTTCTTTTTTCTTTAAGTTTTGATCAAGTCATAATTTTTTTACCTATCGTGATAATGAGTTAAAAAGGAGGAATAGTTAATCATACGTCAGCGTTATATTCCCCAGCACCATTTGCTGGTTTTATTGCCCAGCAGAGAATCTGTATCCGAGAGCTTCGTATGCTAAACACCGACATTGTATACTTCCCCTTGTTCAAATTAAATGACCTTTCTACTTTGCATTTCATTTGCAATTTGAACGACAGTTTTGCTTTTTTCAATGTGAATTTTCTTCCAAAATTTAGCCTTAAAAGACATTAAAATAACTCAGATAGCAATAGTGTTTAAAGACTCCTGCAAAATTTCAAAGCAATTAACTAAGTGTATGGTAGGAAGTCAATAATTTTTGTTATACGTACGTCAATAACTAAAATAAAATTTATTTTGAAATAAGAGGAAGTGTTAAATAGTGATACTTTATAAAAGAGAGTAGTAAATACAACAAATTAGGACATCTTGATGTATAAACATCAAGGATTAGTTTCCTAAAATTTGATAGTATTCAATGTTGGATTACTTGAAATGGAAATCAATTTTGATGGAATGAATACTCTTCCCTGAATTAACTACAATGTTTATCTCGAATGCAATTTTTTCTTCTTGTTAAGATAACAATAAATAAAGAAAAATCAATATATTTGAATTAAATAGTCAATTTCCACTTTCTTTTAAAATTCAAATTTATATATTCGACTCAATTCGATTACATCAACGAATCTAGCAGGATCGAAGACGACCCCGTCAAGTGGCACAACCTCAAAGGGAAGCACAACCAGCATCAATCTTGTTGCATTTGTCATCTTCATCACAGCTTCATCTGCCTCAGCAGCTTTCAACAATATTTTCTAAAATAATTGAAGCCATAAAATTATAATATGTGTGTGTGTGGATTTTGATTTATCATAATTAGTTGCTATTCTTATTTTCCTGTTTTGGACAATTACTGGTTTGTATGTGAACTATTATCATGAGCCAGGTTTAATAATATTGTATGTGTGTTTGGTCGAAGAAGTACTACTACCAATAGCGTGTGAGCTATGTTATTGTTTGTAACAATTGGATATGATATGAATGATTATGTACTTTGTTATGTTTCTATTTTATTAAACCTATGACTTGCTCTACAAATATAAATCAATGTTTATTGTTTAGGGCATGTCCATCCTTAATTTGGAGCATATTAGTGTACAACATTTGCATGAACGTATGCAATTTTTTACCCAAAAGTCTAACACACCAACTTCAATTTTGCATTAAAAGGGATATTAAGGTAATGTGCCATTAAATTACCACAAGTGTCCTTATATCAAGATGTTAATACCGGGATTAGATCTCCTGTGGACTTAGATTCATGTCAATTCTCTTTTTCATGTATTACTCTCTCCGTCCACGAAATTATTTTCCCTTAAAAAAGTGACACGAGATTTAATAAAATTAGTATTATATTAAAATATTAGATAAAATAAGAGAGAAGTTGAGATATTGTAGGGCCCAAACTTTTGTTTGTGAGTGTAGATTATTTTTAAATAAATTAGGAAAAAAGAATTTGTGAATAAATAAAAAAGAAAAGTGAAAAATAATTTCGTGGATGGAGAAAGTAGTATTTAAGCATTTGAAGTATAATTATTTGACATGTAAAGTATTACTGCTTAATAATGCTCGACTTAATGTGTTGTTTTTCTCAAAATTACTAAAGAATGACACTTCATATGTGAAGGACATATTTTGACACTAAACGACGATATTTTGAAGAAGAAAGTTCATGTGAGCTTGATTCATATAAATTTTTATATAAAATTGAAATATTAAATTCAAAAACACTTTTTCATGAGATCGTTTCACATAAAAAAAATAAAAATTAATTAATTAGTTAGAAACAAAATCTAATTCAATTATCATTGAGTATTTAGATAAGTAAAACTTAAGGGTATGTTTGTTTTGGGACTAGCACGGATGGACGTAGGATTTTGCGATCACGTCTTTACACGAGTTTGGGATGTAACATCCGGATTTCACATCCCAAACTCAATCCACACCTAAAAATACCTATGAAACCTATTATTACTCTTTCCAACACAACACTCATAAAATACCTATTATACCTATTATTATACCTATAAAATCAATCATTATCACACTTTGATTTGACATAAAGTAACATACTACCCTACTAAAATCCCAAAACAAACACACACTTTTACTATTCATCAAAGTTTTCACATCTCAGGATTTTAAAGTCATGACTTCCCACGACCCCCTTAATCCCAAAACAAACGTACCCTAAAAGATTTTGAACTATCTCACAACCTGTCTAATATTTACACAATTAAAATTTGGCTCCTATAACATATTAAAAGATTATTTAAACAAAAAAACCTTTTTACACCCATCTCACCAAATAAGTTAAAAAATAGCACTTTGAAGATGAAAGACATCACTTGTGTGTTCTTCATACTCCATAAATGAATTGTAAATGCTTTTGAATTTTTTTTCCTTCCATCTCACGAAATTCATTTAATGAGGCGTGTTTAAACAAGACTTGATAACAGCCTTTGAACATCATCAAATAAGTTGTGCAATTAATTATTTATTATTATAAATATTACTCATTTCGTTTTTCTGCACATTAAATTGGACAGAAATAAGAAAATAATTTACACATAAATATGTTATATATACATACATAAATTAATATTTCTATTCTTTTTAAGTGTGTAGATATTTTTGGAACAGACAATAAAACAAATGGACCAGTATCTGCGGGATAGAGGGAGAGGGAGTACATATTATAATTGGGAAAGATTTTATATGTAATTGGTGTATGTACACTCACTTAACAGTTAAAGTTGTTTATACTAAAAAATTGTGGGTTAATATACTAAAATGTTTATACTATTATCGATTTTTTAATGCAAACTTTTTAATATATCAATTTGTAACTTTTTAGTATAAACTGTTTCAACTGTAGAATAAGTGTACCGTGCACTTGGTGCATATAAGACTTGCTCTTATAAAAGTAGGATGTCCTTCTCCAAAATGCTACTCCCTCTACTGTGCTTATTTTTTATAGGGACAAATTACACTAATATTTTTTTTTAAAAAGTATATGAATGTGAAGTTTAATAAAATATAAAAGGTATATTTTATTAATTTTTATGAGTTAATTTTTTTTTTAAATGTGAAAAAAAGTTATGATAATTTTTTATTAAAAAATGTGAAAATTATCCTATAACCAAATGACCAAATAACTAAGAAGTTGAAACTATCAACCTAGCTGCATATTGCATTAGAGTGAGATTTAAAGTTTGAAACTGTGACTGAAGGACACAACTATGCAGGTTCACTGAGATTGCTTGATATTAAATTTGATACATCCACGAACATATCATAGTATTATTTAAATAAATTTATGTGAGATAGAGTCGTAAAATAAATTTAAATCAAATAGATTCTTACTTTTTTTATCCATACTCATTATTCTTTTTTAGTTATTTAATAAAATTTTAATTGTTATACATCTCACAAGAAAGTGTATTTATTATTTATATAGTGTGCAAGAACATGAGATACACTATGGTTCAAATTTTATGCAATAAATTATCCATGCTGATTCATTAGTTATGTAACCAAAATTTATTTTAACTAACCTTGCAACAAAGGATTTCTAGTTTTGCTTCTTTTTAACATTCCCAAGTCAAAAAGAAAGGTTGCTCACCTACATAACTAACCATATTCCCAAATGTCTCACTATTAAATTTCTCTCAAAATTAAATCAAAATATTCAAAGACTCCAAAAAGTAGGAGAAAGTTGGTTAACAACACATCCCCCCTCCCCCCATTACCCCCCCTATATAAACTCAGTCATGCCCAAACTATCCATCATCAAAAACCAAACTCTCATCCCACAGACTGCATCATCAAATGGCACACCAACAAGTCTCAATGGGCTTAGCCCTCATTCTTGCCACCATCCTCTTTGCCGGCACAGCCACGGCCCAATCGAGTGACTGCACAAACGTCCTAATCAGCATGTCGCCCTGTCTCAACTACATCTCCGGCAACTCCTCCACCCCTTCCACCGGCTGTTGCACGCAGCTGCGCACGGTGGTTGGCTCTCAACCGGAGTGCTTGTGCCAGGTACTCAACGGCGGGGGCTCCAACCTCGGCCTCAACATCAACCAAACTCAAGCCTTAGCCTTGCCTGGGGCATGCAACGTCCAAACTCCCCCTCTCAGCCGATGCAACGGTAACAACTCATCTCGACTTCTATAATTTCTATTTCTCAGAGGTTTTAGCAAATGAGATTGCAAACTCAAAAACAGGCACTTTACGCAAGTATAACTAAGATGTTACCTTTTTGTGCCATTGCAGCTGCTTCGCCATCCGACTCTCCCGGTTCAGCACCCGATGCTCCCAACACCGGTTCAGGGGGTGGTAGATCAAAGACTGTGCCAACCGGAGATGGTTCCTCCGATGCTTCTTCGAACAAAATGGGTGTCAGTGTGCTTGCCTCCATTCTTTTTGTGGCATCCTATGTATCGGCTTTCACCATGGCTTGATTCTACAGTTCTTGCATGACCGTGAACCCTTCATACAAATATTATATCATATTGCATTTTTGTTTATACTTTTCTGGGCAAGTTTTTAGAGGAGATTAGTTGGAGTGCTATTTGTATTATTTATTCAATTTCTACCTCAGGGCCTTATCAGATTTTGTACCATGATTGATGAGATAATTTTTAATCTCTTTTTATAATAAAGATTATTCCATTTGTGTAATCCCATCTTTAGTATGAAATCGAGCTAGATGAATAGCAAACTCTAAGTTGTATGAAAGTAGATTTAAATTTAAATGTGTCATTATATTTCAAACAACAAACTATTGTAGAAATGCCAAAAAATTGGCCTATAATACAATTAACTGCAGATTGAAGCCTAGGCAAAGTAATTGCAGGATGCTAAGCTAGGCCTAAGACACTAAGAAGCATACAAATACTCTCTTTTGTGCTATTTTTGGATCTCCAGACGCATAATCCTCGACGACAAAAACTGCAGGGGCGACAAGAAAATCTATAGCGACTATGGTGAATGTACAAGCTGCACATGCATTTTACGCATGTTAGCAATCATCTCGACTGATTTTCTCGTTCCATCCTCAGCATCTGCAGCCCAATATGTTCACGTATAAATTTCCAGAAAACCCCAGAAAGATGAATTTCCATAAAAAAAATGGTTAATCCAGAAAGTGCAGAATACTTTGCTTCCATCATAGGACAAAGTATTTCGTTTGATAGATTACAAATTAGGCAAAAGATATTAGATACTTCTGCAACTCTTCTCAATGAAGATGTGTGAATGCGGTGTAAGAAACCTGGGTCCTTCAACTTCAAATATTATGCTAGCCTACATATCTACCCTTCGAAATTAAAACAGAGAATCATTACATTAACAGGCTGACCCACCTCGAGTTATGTCCTTCGGAGTTGAGTGAATCCCTATTGATGATTATAAGAAACCTAGAAATGAAACTTTAGCATATTAGCAATCACAAAAACAAGATTTAGTTCTCATTTCAATACAGGACTAAGCAATAATCATAAGCTGTTGTTCATGTGAAACATATATTTGGTAGCATTAAGTCCAAATGAAACTAACCAATACAACTAGACATCAAAGAAAAAAGAAAAGTGAAAATAGCAACTCACCTAGCGAGATCGAGAACGCATAAATTCTTCAAGCTTGTCCCACACCTCAAGAGCTGCAGCTCTGTCCTGATGACGTTTATTTTTGCTAATCTGACAGAAATTCTACTTGTATTAAAAACAGAGATGAATGACAACAAAAATTTGTCGCACTGCAATGTCTACAGAGGATATGGGTAATGACTAAATAAGGTGCGGAAAGAACGCTTAGAATTAACGATACTGACCGAAATTATCTTGACATTCCACTGCTTCACAGTTTTTGCTGATTCCACACTGTCATCCTCAAAACGCATGTAAAACCCAAGAACTGCCATACAAATTATGAGTGAGTTGTTCTACCCATCTTATGGATTAATTAGTATCATAATAGCAAGCACAAAATTTAATTGTGATTCTTATATCATATTGATAGTAAAAGTGTGAAACAAATCATGAATCATATGGCATAGTTAAATATAAACATCATATAGACATTTATCCCAAATAACCATGTATAAGATGCTGAACTGGATCCTCTACTACGATGCACCTTCTCAATAACAGGGAAACTATATTTCGAATATCCAAGCTAAATATCCTTGTAAAAAGATATGTGCACATGAACAAATCAAGAAAGGCTCATTCAACTTGTCACTCACCACGACGAACAAATATGCACCGACAAAATTTGTTCGAAGAAAGCAGTTAAGGACCTCCAAAACTGATAAAAAGAAGTACTCGAAATAGATGCTCATAATCAGCCAGTGCACATTGTGATGTACCAAAATCATTGAGCAAGTTAGCTTAACATGTAAGTGATCATTAAGAAATCCATATAAGTAGCAAACAGAATTCAAATGACAAATGCAACAAATTCAAGTGCCAACATTAATGGTTCCCCAAGAGAACTTACTCTTGTTAAAGATCTCAACATGGTCCTTATATGGCCAGTCTTTGAACTGCCACTCCTTCCCAAGCACAAACACCGCAACCACACGATCCCAGTCGTCGCTTTTCAATGCAGATGGCTTGTCTCTCACCTCATAAGCCGTCACCACACGATCCCTACTGAATTTCTTCTGCACCGTCACACAATCAGGCTTTACCCCTTTCATCTGCTTCAACTTCACATCTGTAGGAATAAACACTCCATCCTCCAAAAACTCTTTCACATTATATATGGTGATCAGAGTCGAAAATGCACTTGGGACCAAAATGATCGGCACTCCTTCACCAATCTTTCGCATCTTCGTCGCCTCTTCGCCCACCCCAAAACCCCTGCTTTCAATTCTATTCTTCGCCACAATGTTGTCTTTCCTCTGCAACGCGTCCATCCTTTGCCTCTCCTCGTCCCTCTTCAGTGCCGAAGTCAGAACACTGTAGAAATCGCGCTTTTTGAACACCAGCATCGCCTCTCTATCCTTAATTGGTTTCTCCTTCGCATTTATCAGCTCAATTAGATTAGTCCCACTCTCCAAACCTACAACATCGCCCGCATCGTACTGTAAACTGCGATCTATATTGCTAATTTGGGGGTTTATGTTCGAAAAATCAAGGGGAATGATTGAATCGGAGGATTGGACTCTTCCGGTGAGGTAATCGAGGAGGGGTTTCCGATCAGGGAGAGTGACGGCGGGAATGCGGAGAGCGCGAGCGTTTTGGATGTAGTCGGTGTGCTTCAGGTGGTGGTTGGTGATGAAGTGAACTAGGGTTTCGAGAGTGTAGCGGCGCGTTTGTTGCGCGTGCTTGGCGCGGTACCCGGTTTCGATGGTGGCAGGGAAGGAGTAGTCGGAGCCAAAGCGGAACTCGTCGTTGACTCGGACGATTTTGTCGAGAGAGTCGCGGATGGTGTACTCCCTGAGGAGAGTAAGGGGGTCCATCGGAATCGGAGGCCGCGCGACTGAGGAATGGTGGCCGAAGGTGGAGATGAGGTTTCTGCGGGGTCGCAGCTCGTAAGGTTTTATTTTCCTTTTTTAAGGAATTTCGAGGGTTTATTTGGTGCTAAAAAGGAGTAGTAATAACTAATAATTTTAGTGAGAAATGCTATTCATTTATAAATTCATTTGAATTCATTTTTTCCCTCCTTTTATAACAAATTTAAATTTTTAATACTTAATGTTATACTAATATTTTTAATTTTTTTACGAATTCATTTGTATTCAATTTTCTCCCAAATTTTATAAAATTCTTGAATATTTAACATTTTAATTCAAATTAATGGAACATTCATAAGTTCAAAAATAAAATACATAAAATTTTAATTTTTATAAATGCAGTTCAAATCTTTTGATTGTCAAACTTCAAATCTATTAATTTGAAATATTTAATACTTAATGTTATACTAACTTTTTTTTTAATGAATTCAAATGTTAATTTAGATTTTTTAAGCCATTTAAAGTGTGAAGGAGTCAAAACATAGTTGTCACAGATTCTAAATTGAATCAAATCAATTTTTTTAAGTGCTAAAAAATAAGTAAAAGTTAAAAATTATTAATTAATAAGTTCGATTACAAATTGTTAACCATTCAAATTTATAATACCAAAATACATACCAAAATAAAAATGAATAATTTATAATTCTGATCAAAATAGTCTCATAGATTTTTCCGACAATTTTGATCCAAATAAAAATGAGTAACCTATAATTTTGATTAAAAAAAAAAAAAGTAAAAGATACCACATCTAAGAAAAATTGAACGAAAGCATTTCAAACAAAGAGAGAGAATTTATTTCTTTTTTTCCAAGTTTGATTTTCTGTCAAGGGGTTTTGAGAATGTCGACGTCGGCGCCGGTGGTTGCGCCCCCTCCAGCAAACACAACATCTCCACCACCTGCCGCCGTCGGAAACATTGACGTCTCCTCCACTCCTCCAGTCACTACACCACCTCTGGTGCCCTCTCCGCCGGCCCAGTAACGGCCCCCCCCCCCACTCTGCCGCATCTTCTGTCCACGCCTACTCCTCCGACCCCACTCTACCACTTTTTTTTGTTTTTTCATATTGTACAAATTTGAAAATAGTGCTTTAAAATGCAACATTGCTCAATTGTATGCCATTGTTAACTGCTTTCTAATTTCATGAGATTGGTGCAGATTGAAAAAGTCTATAAATATGTGAACACGTTGAAGCTTGTTCATGTACCGCCGCATAGGACCTTTCTTCTGACTTTTACTGCGAAGGAAAACGCAGATGATGCACCATTGGATATATTTCTGGCAATTGTGTTTGCACCAGGAGCCATTGAGTGCGAATACAAGGTTTTAGAGTGTTTTCTGAAGCCAGACGATCCTACTCCCACAGAGATTGTTACGTAATACTGGGAACAAAGAAAAATTATATTATTAATCTTAATTAGTATGTTCTAAATAATATATTTTATTGATGTTCACTTCTTTACTAATATTAAGTTTTAAAATTGGTTTCTACTCCACGGTTGTTCAAAAACTGGAACCGGAAGCATTCCTAGTATTGTAATTGTGAACTGAATTTAAATAGATTGATAAAATAAGTAAAATAAAATACTAAAATAAGAATTCCAAATAGCTTAATAAAAATTACCAATTCAAAATCTATAATTTCATTACGAGTTAATCTACGAACCCTAAAACCTCATAATTTCAAAATTCAACGAATAATTACGTTTTCTGATTAAGACTCAAATAATAAAATAAGTTAAATATAATTTTTAAACGATAAAGTCAAAATCTAAAATTTTAGAAGACGAATCGAGCAAAATTTTTATTTTTGGAGCCCAAAACTTAACCAAAAAATATCTTTTTCAACACCGAAAACTACATTGTGTCTAAAAAACAAAATAAATTAAATTTCTACCCTGAGGACCCACCATGAACAACCACTTAGTCAATGTGGCAGCTGATGCGCAAATTGTTTTCACACAATTCACTAAGCCTACAAGTGTATAAGATCATTGTAGTACGTAAGTTTGACCAAGTAATAAAAATATTGAACCCTAGAGAGGAAATCTAGTGTAAGGAGACAATAAAAAATATGGAGTGCTACTAAAGCTAAGAAAGCGATAAATGTTTTCGGGTTTTTAGCTAAACAAGAATTAAACTTAAGCACCTAAATTAAACTAACTAATTAAACCAACTAAGATGAAGAAGTGATGTTGATGTATGCTTCGGTTAATTTCATTTAAGTGAGTTTCGTGATCTATTGCATCTATGCCCTAATCTCGATTCATCAAACAATGGAACTAGAGAAAAATTCTCACCAAATTAAGTAAACGCAGCTCTAGCTTCTAGTCCACTCAACCTAGTGCCTATTCGTGTGTGTTCTCGACTATCCATCCCCTCTCGGTGTTATAGACGTCCTAACAAAAGCATTCAACGGTTCATTCAACACAACATACACCTAATAGAACAAACACAGCTCTCGCTTGTTGTCTACTCAATTAAAATGCACAATTATAGAAGAACAATCCACTAACGCTCAAGAAATCCAACAAAATTAATTAAATAACTCATTCCACTCAATCACACACTTAATCAAGAAAATGCAGCTCTCGCTTGTTGCTAACTTAATCAAATAAGAACAATCATGTAAAGCCCAATTAATCTACAAATTAGGAATTCAATCATCTAATAAATCGAAATTAAAACAATAAACACGATAGAATCACTAATCCCCACTAAATATCCGTCACCCAAAGCACAATAAATTTAGCCCATAATAAAACTCAACAAGCTCATATCAATAACAAAGCAATAAACTAAGAACATTAAAATATCAATTCAAAGTGATTAAGTAGGAAGAATATCACCTTAAGAGCTCAATCCTTGCTAAGAATGGAAAAATACAATTAAATTCTAACTAATAATTACAAAAAAATTAAACCCTAATCTAATGTGTAGTATGAAAAGTGGGGGTGAGGAGCCCCCTCCAATAATCGTGGAGAACAGTCTGTTGTGTGTGTCTTGTGTATTCTGCCTTCTCTCTTTCTTTTTATCTGGTGGGCTTTCTTTCCAATTAATTTCAAATGGGCCAAATAAAAAAAATAACAAATGGGCTTCTTTAATTAAAAAGGCCCAAACCTCATTTAAAAAACTATTACTCCCTCTGTCCCTAACCAATTTACACACTTTCTATTTTGGGTTGTCCCAAATCAATTTGCACACTACTTAAAAGAGAAACATCGATTTGCGTGCACACTCACAAAACTTTCCACACATTTACCCATATACCACTACTTTATTTAAAAAATATATTTTTCTTAAACCGTGTGCCATCCCACGGGTGCAAATACCCCTGGGACGGAGGGAGTATTATCTTATATAAAAATCATATTGACAAAATAAAAAAATTTTATAACCTTTTCGTTCGATATATATGGTTCGAATATGGAGTGAGAACCAATGAAATTCTAGGTTTTGAAAGGGGAGGGGGTGAACTGATCTTTTATTATTGTGAAATATATTTAAAAGATAATTATGTCTTTTGAAATATATTTCTAAAATGAAGTATAAAAGAGGGGTGAAGTACTAAAAAAATGAGGGAAAAAATATCCTGTCCCTTCCATTATACCTGCAGCAATGAAAACTTTTAATTGCTCTCAACACTCATAGTAACCATGGGCCAAAATAATTGGGCTTTTGAGACTTCAAATTAATTAAATAGACCACTTAATTAATTGTAATTCTTCTTTTGTTGGGTCTAATTAATAAATCCACAAATTTATCTAACTCATCTCAAATTTTATATAAATTACACCACAATCAATATTTTTTACAATTAAGCACAATTCCTCAAATTAGTGTACAAAAATGCATGAAAACCTATCAAAATTGATAATAAAAACACAATAATTTCGAACAAATTTCACACCAATCAGCAACCAAAGTCATTTTCTCACAATCCTTCCCTTAATTTTGGCTTCCATAACCCAATTTTTTCAACCTTAGTCACTTATACACTGACTTCCACTCCCCCCTCCCCTCTACTTACACTTATCTTGTGTATACTCTTCCATTCCACAAGCTAACTCCCCAAGGGAAAAAAAATAGAGTCAATTGCACAAATAATTCCATGAGAATTTGTGCTTATGAGTTCGATCGGTCCTTTTTTTTAACATAAATGATCCCATAAAATTTTTCCGTTAAACTTAATTGATTAATGTGAGACAAAATCTGTTGAGCACAAATTTTCATAAGATTATATGTGCAATTTATTTTAACGAGTGAGATTAGATATGCTAAAAAAATAACAAAAAAAGAATGTGAGATCAAATCTGTTGAATATAAATTTCCATGGGACCAAACATGCAATTTACCCAAAAAGATAGAAAAAAAAGAGCTACACACAATCCCCTCTCCCATACCTCCCTTACCTCTTGGTTCGGCCACTTCATTCAAAGAGAGATTTTATTTTTCTCCCATTTTCAATCATAAAGAGCCTCCTCTCTCTTATCTCATCTCTCTCTCTCTTTCTTGCCTCTCTATGTGTATGCATGATACGAGGGGTTGATGGGGTTATATGTGTGGTATGTTGTGCCCCTATCTTAATTAAAAAAAAAAATTTTTATCTCCGTATCACTATACGTTGTTCATAGGTTTTTGATATAAATGTTAGGAATATTATAAAATATTGATATAATACAAGTGATTTGATAGAAAAAAGTGAAAAAAAATAATGGGAATAATGTGAAAAATAATGAAAAAAAATGAATGGTAGTTTCCAAAAAATGATAAACATATAATAGAACGGATGAAAATGGCAAAATGAGAAAGATATAGTGAGGCGGAGGGTTAGTCCTATAACAATTTGAGGAATATTGTTGAATAGGTAACAACGATCTTGCAGGGCAAATATTGTAGAAGTAATTTGAACACCAGGAATTGCTTAGCCTTGTATTGCAAGGTTTAGGACTTAAGATGTGTCTATATATATGAGTTAAAGGAAGTTGTTACAGAACATAATGGAGTAATATTTGTGCTAAAGAACTAACGTGCTCTTGAAGCTCTTGAGAGCAGATATATATAGTTTTAGGATGCCAACATAGCTGACATCTTTCACGCGGTAGTGGTCCCTAGACTCCTATAGTCTTGGATCGTGCCTTGCATAGTGGAGGCTGATCATCCATTATCCCCAGTGCGGGGCCAATAAATGATTGCCATGTAGGGATGATTCCCTTAACTGAATCGTATTATCGTCAGACCTATAGTGCACGCCTAGACGGATTTGATTCTTTTGTAAGATCTTTTTTTATACTTGTTGATTGAGCGTCCGGGTGCTCAGAAGCTGAATGCTCGTGGACAAAGAGTAGATTGCTTGGGCTAGTTCCTCGAAGGATTCACTATAGTGTGCCGAACACTAGATTGATTACAACTGGCTCCCAATGCTCGTTATGAAGCTCGGCAGGCGTCATGGTTCTAAATTTATTGGTCGTTTTGAAAATAAATTACAAAATTTAAGAAGTAAGTGTTACTTCATTTATTTATAAAATTTATTCTCCTCTTTTTTAAAATAAATTACACTCACAAATAAAAAGTTTGATCCCATAATATCTTCACTTTTTTATTTATCTATATTTTTAATATAATATTAAATTTTATTAAATCTTGTATTACTAATAAAATGAAAATAAATTTTATAAAAAAAAAGTAACACTTACTTCTTAAAATCCTTTTTTTAATATATTTTTATAATTTTATTTATGTACAATAAATAATACCAAACATCAAATCAATTTTTTTTTTGGTGAAATCCGTAGGCAAAAGGCTAAATATGGCAGCATCCCTTGATTTCCCTTTCAACACATAATATTTTCTCAAAACCCCTTCTCTCTTGAACCCTGCTTTCTCCATCACCCGCTGCGACGCCGGATTCTCCACGTCCACCACCACCTGCAGCCGCTCCAGGTGCTCCCACTCCGCAAACACGGCCGCCGCCACCATCTTCACCGCCCGCGTCGCCACTCCTTTCCCCCAGTACTCCGACGCCACCGCGTATCCGATCTCGGCCCGGCATCCGTCGTTCCCCTGAAACGGGCTCACGGACACCGACCCCACGGCCCTGCCCGACACGCATATGGCTTTGCTTAACCTTGTATTGCAAGATCAAGGATTCAATATGTGTCTGTATATATGAGCTAAATGAAGTTGTAACAGATTACAATGAAGTAATAGTTGTGCGAAAGAGTTAACATGTTCTTCAAGCTCTTAAGAGCTGATATATATAGTTTAGGATGCTGATATGACTGACATCTTTCACGAGGTAGTCTCTAGACTTCTATAGTTTTGGATCGTGCCTTGCATAGTGGAGGCTGATCAGCCGTTATCCCCAGTACGTGGTCAATTAATAATTGCCACGTAGGAGAATTCCCTTAACTGAATCGTACTATCGTCAGGCCTATAATGCACGCCTAGACGTATTTGATTCTTTCGTAAGATCTTTATTGGTGTTTGTTGATCGAGTGTCCGGGTGCTCAGAAGTTAAATGCTAGTGGACAAGGAGTAGATTGCTCATGTGCTCGTTTCTTGAAAGATCCACTATGGTATGCCGAGCACTGGATTGATTACAACTGGCTCCTTAAAATACATTTTTTAAAATATATCATTCACTTAAATACACAATTACTCATTTAATTTTAATTTTAAGGTGGTGAAATCGGTAGACAAAAGGCTAAATATGACAGCATCCTTCGATTTCCCTTTCAACACATAATACTTTCTCAAAATCCCTTCTCTCTTGAACCCTGCTTTCTCCATCACCCGCTGCGACTCCGGATTCTCCACGTCCACCACCGCCTCCAGCCGTTCCAGGTGCCCCCACTCCGCAAACACGACCGCTGCCGCCATCTTCACCGCCCGCGTCGCCACACCTTTCCCCCAGTACTCTGACGCCACCACGTATCCGATCTCGGCCCGGCATCCGTCGTTCCCCTGAAACAGCCTCACGGACACCGAGCCCACGGCCCAGCCCGACACGCATATAGCTTTGCGCCATGGATGCGTAAGGCATTTTAGGAAGTACTGAGCGGCGGCTTCTTTGGTGGAGAAATCATCCCACGAGCAGAATCTGCTCACCTTTTCGTTGGTATACCACTGCACGGCGGCGTCGGCGTCGGAAACTATAGAATATTTGTAGAGAATAATTTATACCACTTTAATTGTGGTTCTGTGAACTTATAATACAAAGAACAACACTTGCGTAGAAATTTCTACAGTAGAAATTTCCAAATATATAAAAAGAGAAAGACAAAAACCACGCGCAACCCATCAGCAGTGTTCTTCCCCATACCTACTGCCTACATATTAACTCTGCCCACCTCCCACCCCAAACCCATGCATACTAAGTTTAATTCCCCTACTGCCTACATTCCCACCCCAAAAAACCCATGTATACTAAGTTTAATTCCCCAGCTTACTTTTTTTTTTAAAGTTTATTTAATTTTTTATTTTATAAATTATTATATTGATTAAAAATATATATTTAATATTATATTACAAATAAATATTTATACATATAGTAAAACACATTTGATTTTACAGTAACACATATTTACTCTAATAGTAACACACATTTGTCTTCCAGTTCGTGTTACTATATGGGCAAATGTGTGTTACTGTAAGGACAAAATATATTTTTATGAGAATAAATATGTATTTTTAAATTTATTCATCGTCCATTTAAATCTAGATATATTGTTTATGTGTTTTTAATTTATTCATCATCCATTTAAATCTAGGTATATTGTTTCATGTAATACATATGTTATTATATGAAAAAAAAATTACTTCTATAAAAATAAATAAATATTTGTGAATAGTCAATATTTGTTCTTATAGTAACACACATTTTACTCTTGCATTATGTGAAAAATTATTTATTCTATAAAAACAAATGAATATATGTACAATAACAACATTTTATAGGATATTAACACACATTTGCTCTAATAGTAACACACATTTATCTCCCTGTTTGTGTTACTATATGGGCAAATGTGTGTTACTATATGCGAGAAATATATTTTTATGAGAATAAATATGTGTTTCTTCATTTATTCATCATCCCTTTAAATATAGGTATATTTTTTTATGTAATAAATATGTTATTATATTAAAAAATAATTATTTCTATAAAAATAAATAAATATTTGTGAATAATCAATATTTATTTTTAAAGTAGTACACATATTGCTCTTGCATTATGTGAAAAATTATTTATTCTATAAAAATAAATAAATATATATAAAATAACAACATTTTATAAGATAATAATACACATTTTCTCTAATAATAACACATATTTGCTCTCCAGTTTTTATTACTATATGGACAAATATATGTTACTATATGGATAAAAGCGTGTTACACAAGGACAAAATATATTTTTATATATTTTCCCTTAAAAATAACATACATTTGTCCATAGAGTAACACAAATTGAGAACAAAATCTTAAATTTATTACATAATATTATTTGATTCGACAATTAAAAAAAAATAGTGTCTATTTGCATGGGGAATTCTAATCTAAAAGACAGGCGTATTTGCATATGGGTGCATGGGTCTGGCCTGGGGTGTGTGTTGTGGATGTGGGCCGAGGGGGGTGGCTGGGGGTAAGGGAATTAACATAGGTATGGAATGATACCTGGACTTGTGGTGCGCGTGCGTCTGTGTGTGAGTAGCCGCGCGTGAATTTATAATTTTTTTAAATTTATTTTTAAAAATTTCTACGGTTGAAATTTTTATATAAATTTTTGTTTAATACAAATAGTGAGATTACAAATAATTTACAAGAAAATAAATAATTATCCAAATCATTATAGATATGATTTGTCAATCAGAATATTCTACAAGAATATATACTAAATTTAACTATTTATCTCTAATACTCTCTTCAAGCTTGCGCGTGATGAAAACAGACACAGCTTGGAGCACAAAAACTTAAAAGAGGAATGAGGAAGGCTCTTAGTGAATATATTTGCGACTTGTAGATGAGAAGGCACATAGCTCTGTTTCTATAAAAATTTGGGGATCGAATTTGAAATTTGGTGAAGAATAGAGAGTATTATTGCCTCTCTTTGGTGTGTATTTTTGGTTTTCTTGCTTGCTCTGTTTTTATAGAAATTTGGGGATCGAATTTGAAATGGTCTTCTCAATAATTCACTAGAAAAATAAATAAATTGCTGATATTAAGAAATGACAAGGAATTTGCTCCTCCATTAATGCTAGACGCCATAATTGACTATTAATTTTCTCCAAGAAATAATGTGGAAAAGAGAATTGACACTTTTCATCCTTTAAAACCTTTCTTTTGGATTGATTTCTAAATGGATTCCTCAAGAATCTCTCTCCGGCCATTCAAACTTTCCGATGCTGATAACTTTCTAAATTGGGCAAGTGATGATAAGGTCACTCGTTACCTAAGATGGAAGACCATCACCTCCACACAAGAAGCCTCCAACTACATCCAACAAGTTGCCATGCCGCATCCGTGGCGCCGCTCGATTTGTCTCGATGATCGCTCGATCGGTTACATTTCCGTCCGGCCGGAATCCGGCGATGATCGGCATCGGGCCCACATTGGATACGCAGTTGGAAGTGATTACTGGGGGCGAGGTATTGTCACCGTGGCTATCAGGATGGCAATTCCTCGTGTTTTCGAAAAGTTTCCATTTCTAGTAAGGTTGGAGGCGTTGGTGGAGGAGGAGAATATAGGGTCTCAGAAGGTGTTGGAGAAGGTAGGTTTTGTAAGGGAAGGATTTTTGAGGAAATATGGTTTCAATAAAGGTCGTATTAGGGACATGTATATTTACAGTTTCTTGAAGACTGATGTAGTTTCCTCTTATTAATCACATTATTCGTGATAAAGTATTCCATGTGTAATATACACTAATATTTTTTAATTATAGTTGGAATACATCACATAAGAATGTAATGAAAGTCAAGGGATAAGTTATAATATGGACTACGAACTGTTGTCTTATATATAAATTGAATACTAAATTATTTTTTTAATAAATGAACTTTTCATCTTTTAAAATCAACAATTAAGTCCTCTATCTTTTAAAATCAAACAAATATATATGTCTTTCAATTGCCATCCAACTGTTTTTATCAACTAGCTAGCTGTTTGCTTGATAAATTAGGTATTATATTAAAATAAAAGAAAAAAATAGCTTACCTAGGAAGAAGAAACAGATAACTCTACAATCCGAAGAAAGGAAGTAAAATAGCTAAGATTAAATGTGCCTCATTAAAAACCTAGCCGTAAACCACCCTTGTGGAAAAATCAGACGTAGGAGAAAATGAGTGCAACCATCTAATCCCACTTCCATAGGGGAAGGCTCTGAATACAAAGCCGGAAAAACAATAAACGTCAAAATGATACCAAAGTCAAGTTTTAACTCTACAATAGGTGCTATGCAAATCTTTAAAGAAAATTGCGTTCAAGAACTCAGGTGGTTCCCCTCGCCAGATACAAGTGGAACTCAACCCGGCAATCGCGTGCGCAGCCCGATTACCTTCTCGAAAGATGTGTGAGAATATAATCGTCATCTCATTAGCCTTCTGCATAACCTGGCTCCAAAGGCCGACAACCCGCCAAGGGATCAGGCAAGTATCTCCATTAAACAAATTTATCGCTAACAAGGAGTCAGACTCCAACCATAGTCGACTCCAACCATTCTCGAAAGCGAACTTGATAGCCAAAAGAGTTGCAACAATTTCCCCCTCAAGAGGAAAGCCCCAACCTCCCCGACGAACAAAAGCCGTGAGGAAAAGGCCTCACGGATTCTGAAAAATACCAGCCACAGAAAAATTGTTCGGCGGATTAGTAATAGCAGTGTCAACATTTACCTTGATCCAATTCGGCGGAGGAGGCTGCCAGCGAACATACACCACTAGACGATGCTTCTTTGGATTTAGGCTAGTACGGAAAGTCTTAGCGATCAACAACTCCTGCACCGTACCTTTCGAAGTGGACTTGATCAACGACGCTCCATCCATGACCGGTGACTTAATCCAAGTTATACACCGTCTCGAAGAGGGTTCAACATTATAAAAAATATACCTATTACGGACATGTCAAATGCTCCAAATACTAGTCATAAAGACCAAGCTCCAAATGTGACCGAGCTGCCAGCCGAGAAAGGTTGAAGTTGCCTGCACAAAAAGATTATTAAAACCATGACCAAACTCTAAATGTATGCCAAAAAACTCGGCAAAGTGAGACAAAATTTCCCTTGCAAAGAGGCAGTCCGCAAAAAGATGATCCAAAGTCTTTGTACTTCGACGACAAAGAAAACAAATCGAGGGTCCAACAAACCCAAACCTCAGCCCCCAATCCGACGTGGAAACCCGACACCATAAAACTCTCCAAACCAAGGTAGAACGAGTTCGTGAAATGAATGGATGCCAAATCCACGGAAACCGTTGTGCAGGAGGGAAAACCTGTCTCAAATTATCATAAATCAACTTGGACGCAACCCTCCGTGAAACCGACTTAGACCAAACAGCCAAATCCGACCCAGACGCAACACGGACAGCCAAAATGTCCTGAACAATATCTTCATACAAGGCCAAGAACGAACTCTCAAAGTGCCAACAGTCGTCAAAGAAGAAATCACCGACCACGCTAGAGAGCTTGAATTTTGTCAGAAAACCCACAATTTGAATTCGAAATGTGAATTCATATTAGTTTGATTAATCTTGATGACATTTGCAACATATTTTAATAACAATTAGAGATTACAGATTTGTAAGTTCTATAACTTGTTTTTATTTTAAATTTGGTTCAAATGAATTACACATTTTATTATTGGTCATGTAAGTTTAAAAATATTTTAATTTTTAGTCCTATAACTTGTCACAAATTTAAACCTACAGATTCTTGGAACATCAAACTCCGCCCTCAATATGTCAGTATCAATGTAGCTCATTGATTGAGCAAATTTGTTCACACAAAATTCACACGGCCTACAAGTGTATAGGTTCGTTTAGTACGCTTGACCAAGTTAAAATTATATCGAACTCAAAGGAGGTAATCTAGTGTAAGGAGACAACAAGAAATTGAGTGCTACTAGACATATGAAAGCGGTAAATGTTTTGGGTTTTGGGCTTAATAAAAATAAAATCAGAGCAACTAAATTAAATTAACCTAATTAAATCAACTAAGATCAAGTGAGGATTGAAGTGCTTTGGGTGTTTTCAATTATGTTATCTTCACCCAACACCCATTTAGATAATTTCAATTCCTCAAGCAATGGACACATGGAGACTATATCACAAAATGAATAAACTTTGATGGATCCATTCTTTTCACGGTTCGGATCTCCTATTTCACTTTCGTGTTTCATTTCATATTTCTTTGTTTAGATTGATGACAAGTGTTCAATTAATCAATATCAAATCATCTATATAAGTAAAATCCCTAAAAAAAATCTTATAACATATAATATATAT
>JAPKLY010000055.1:244717-258228 GCA_026898435.1 Prunella vulgaris | reverse complement strand
GAAACAGTAGATGAAATACGAAAGTGAAACAGGAGATCCAAACCATTCTTCGGTCACATTTACACTATACGTGTGAATTTTTGTGAAAGGAAAGTATTGCAGATTTTGATTAATTTGGGTTATGCATATCTTTTCAATATAACTTGGATTTATTCTTTTCCTTTAATTTTGTTATGCATGTGTGTATATATTTAGGCTGCGTTTACTTCTTCCTCAAGTTATGGAAAATATGTAATTTTGGTATTTATTGATATGTTTTAGATACAATTCTTTCTACTGGCTGCGTTATAAGTGTATTTTTTTTTTTCGTTCTATATATTCTTCTTCCCTCGGTTCTGTGATCTCTCTCGCTCTTTTTTCACCGCCCTTCTTCTTCTTCGTTCTTTCCCTTTTCTTCAATTTCTTCTACGTACGTAGCCATGACAAATAAATCAGGGTCTCGATCGAAGAAATCTTCAGCCACGGGAAAGAAATTAGGGCTTCGATCAAGAAGTTAGAACGGCTGAGATAAGACATTGCTCCTCTTCATCACTGCAATTCAAATTAAGATGGTTCAATTTTATTTCTAAAAAAACGCATTCTATATTCCAATTTTTAAAAAGACTACCGAGCATAGCAATCATATAATGAACTCAAACTAATAATTGAGTAAGTAGTTTCTAAAGAACAAATAAAAAATTTATTTTCGGGCGCCTGTTCAATAAAATTTGTGATGCATGCAATAACAAGTTGATCTAACTAAGAGCTCCACCTTATGTACGTGAGTGTCTTACACTGCATATTCCTTCGGAATTTAAAGAGTATTCATATCCTTTTAAGTGAGAATGCCTGCTCAATAAATTAGTTAAGAGATGCCATCGATCCTAGTGTATTGTCAATATCAGTGAAAAATTCAAACAACTCAATTACAAATTATACTACAAATCAAATTCAATGTAAAATTATATTAGTTATTTAATAAAAAAATAATCAAATAACTAATATAATTCAATAAATTTAGTTCATAAAAGTTTGGGAAATAAAAGATAATACATATTCTGTTTACAAAATTTATGTAGAACTTGTTCACATTTAAAAAGAAACATAAATTACTCTCACAACATTCTCATATTTTTTACTTTATCCATTTTTTAATATAAATAAAATAAAAATAAATTTGTAAAGAGAGAGTAATAATTAACATCTCATTTAGAGATATATGTAATTAATCTATTTATAAATTTTTTCTAACGTTCCCTCCTCGCTCATATGGGTTATTAACTCACTTCTCACACCTAGATTGAAACTAGACACATATAAAAAATTAAAAATCGACACTGAAAGGAACCAAAATTAAAAATAATTACAAAATGCAGAATAAATATTGGATACTATTGTAAAATAAAGAACACAAAGAAGTTTGTTTACCCATTCCGTCACGAGTACCAAGTCAAAAGATTTCACTCTATATCTATATTGTTTGTACAACTATTCAACAATGAAGGGATATGTATGTGTACTAATAAATAAGTTATAATAGCCCTTAAGTCCATAAGACATCTTATCCCAATAATAGGATCTTCTAAGTAATGTCCATAATATTAAGGGTGATTTACATATTGGTTCAAAAAAATCACTATATTTACAAATTAGTTCATAATATTTGTACAGAAGCACTTTTTTTTTCTGCATAGAAACACTTTTTTTTCTGCACAGAACCAATTTGTATTTAATGTCAATTTTGTGAATCATTTTGTAATTTTTCCTAATAGTAACATACTTGCAATATCCTCCCTTTAACATTATCCTATGATGTTCATGCATGCGTCTTGTTTAGGGGACTAAATAGTAAATCCCCTAACATAGGATTTTGTTAGGAGATTGACTATTTAGTCCCTGAACAAAACACAACCTTAAAGTTTAGATACTACACAAGCAAAGCATAAAATGAAACTAAACCACCTCAGTGGGAGCAGGATAGTCCGGCTTCAGAAAACACTCTACAACCTTGTATTCACACTTAATGGCTCCCGGTGCAAACACAGTTGCGAGAAATGTCTCCAATGGTGCATCATCTACATCTTCCTCGGCAGTAAAAGTCAGAAGGTAGCTCCTATGCGGCCATGTTCATGAACAAGCTTCAATGTGTCCACATATTTATGGACTTTCCCAGTCTGCTGAAATTAGAATGCAGTTAACAATAATAATAAGAAGTAAATTAAAGACTATGATACCTAACCTACCTTGGACTTAATATGCTTCATTAAAATCTTTTTCACAATTCTCATGTCATGTGTGTAGCAGACATTGTTTATGGTGGTGTTTACATCCACATCGGACCGTATTATCCACATCGTAACCCTAATCACCACCAATTCTTATTTTAATAAATGATTGATACTGTTAGCACAAAATTCAACCTTAATAATAACAAAACAGAGCAAAAACATGCATACCCGGCTGTTCCACACTTGTTCTAAGAATGTCTTTATCTCGAAATGGAATATTTAGGAAATGTCATTTTTTCTCTTCATTAACTTGCTGCCAAGGCACCAGATCTTTTAGACTTCCACAAATCTCTCGTCAACTTGGAAGCTTCCTCAAAGGTTCATATCTCAATGATGCAATTGGGATGATATTTTAATCAAGTATCATATATAAGTAAATTCTTTTTGCATATTCAACTAAAAGCTTTGGCGGAAAAAAAGATTATTTTGAAAAAAAGAAAGTAATTTAGGGGCCTATTGAAACAAATGATAGTTTGTGGACCACTCGATGCATTATGCCTACATATAAAACCAAACTGAATTGCCAGCTGTGTGTGCATACTTGTTCCACTGTTTTGCTAGGCACGACTATTTTGGATACAATAAAAGAAGTGGAGGCTGACCAGACAGAAATGACATACGAACTGAATCTGGTGGCGATGATCCAGAGCTTAAACTTCCTTTCAATGGAGCGGATTTGGTGTGAAAATTTTGAACCCCTCGTTGTCGCCTGGAAAAGAATGCAGGGGAATTTTCTGTTGTATTTTGTGTTCCACTTTATCCGTTATGATGCATATTGTATGATCGATCTGATTATATATTCTCGCTCTCTCCTCTAAATCTCTGCAATTTTTCTCCATTTCTGGCACTCATATGTATTCCTCTTTTCTAAATTGATTTCTGTTGGTAATAAACTATTGTTAATATGTACATTCTCTTTGATAACTCCTAATTCTTTTTCTTTATAAATGTGATTTTAGTGTAAAGATGGTTGGTAACTAGCGGGAAAAAAATTCAAATTTTGACAAGCTGCTTTTAGTAACTGATGAGCTTTTTGTTAGTTTTACATAAAAACTCCTACACCCCTGAAGCTTGAGCTAGATGATATTCCAAGAAATTCATCGTATTTAACAACTATTACCATTGTGTACTTCTTCACTAACATAAGATCGATTGTTAAGGGAAATTTACTCGAAAATTAATTCTAGAGTAAAAACACATGAACCAATTGAAGATATGAAGCAACAACAAAAAAGTTTGAAATTCAAGGAACTAAATCAACACTCAAACAATTTATGTGGTTCGGTTGTAAAATATACATCTACGGAATCAAGAACACTCAAACTCCACTATACGATGAAGAATTTATAGATTACAAATCAATTGACTTAGCAATTAGGATTTTCCCAAGATTTCTCACTAAGAACCCTAACTTTAACACCAATGCCTTCAACCACTAATACAAAACTAGTTTGATCACTGAGAATACATATATTTTGAACAACTCTTCACATCGGTGACACAGCCAACTGACGTTAAAATCATAACACAAGGTGGTGGACTCCTCATTAGTGTTGCAATATGATATTGATCCCAAATTTTTGAGTTTAATATCAACTAACAACAATATTTGTTTAAAAAAGTTTCAATAATGTATGCAATAATTGTTCAAGGATCCACTAAACTTGGCATAACAGGAGGAAAAATTAAACAGAAATCATTCTTACAGGATAATGCCTTGTGCATGTATCAAATAAGATTTTTCCCAAACAAATCTATTTTCAATATGAATGATTTTATGAATTATATGTATTGGAACTTGCTTCAACACCATCAATCAAGCACAAATTTAAATGCAACAAAAAATCACCATTTAAAAGTACTTGGGATCTTACATTAGTTTAGCAAAATAGAAGCAAGAACAGCTCAAAAGCTAGTTCATAGACTTCAATTTAAATGAAACTCCACAAATCTATAACACTAAGATTCCCAATCAATAAAGTGAGAAGAAAGAAGAAAATGTTTAAGAAGCAATTGCATCACAAACTACATATATGATCTTTAATGAGAAAGGATATCTCGCCGAATGAAACATAATTTGTATCTATTAACACAGTAGTGCTTATATTTACTCCATAGAAAATAAAATAAATACATCAACTTTGTACTCCCAAGAACATTAGAACGTACGTGATAAGGATATATTAGCCAGATATTGTAGCAGGCGGACCATCATCTGCTGACAACTTTTGTATTTGCTGCTCAATAAAACAAGAGTGTACAAACAATTTATTGTAATGAGAATATAGCAAAGTTACTTTCAGAAACACAACTAAGTCATACCTCAAGACCAGTGAGACAATACAATTATGCATTCTCTGATAACCAAAAAAGAAAAAAAAATGAGCAGGGTAGTGTGAATGAGAACATTGTAATCAAAGCGTTGCTAACTTCAATATATTTTATTTCAGCTCATGTAATTTTACAAGCAAGAGTTAGATCAAATTAAGATAAGTATTGAAAGCAGAAATGGAACTTTAGAATTGCATGAGCTTTCAACATCCTCAGTAAATAATATGAAATTAAAATATAAAATATTTTTGTTATTGAACGATGCTCAAGCTCAGTAGGAAGGGTGCAAAAAAGGGTCCAATATGATGGAGAAAATCAAAATCAAGTTGACTTATGAGAGAAGTAAGCATAGAATATAATGTACTGAAGGATAAGATCAACAAGTACACACAAAACAAGGACAAGCGTAGATGATAAGATCAATGTTCACCCATAACTTCTAAAATATGATGCAATTCTAGTCTTGTATTGACAATTTTTTGGTTTAGATGATAATCAATTTGTGAATTTTTAATTAAAACAATATTTCGGGGTCTCTTTATGTCACGTAAACGAAACCAAGTCCTTAGTCCCACTTCTTCACTTCTAGAAACAGTTTTTCTATTCACTCAATAATCAAAACAGTTTCCACTTCTTCAAGCTGTGCGCTGCTTATGTATACCTGGCATGGTTCGGATTCAAGATGTCGTTGATCAACTTTGAATTGTATCCCTCCAAACCAATGTTTGCACACCCATGCCTTCATGATGCTTTATGAGTAAATTAGCTAAAGAAAAGGTTGATTTGCAGATGCAAAGTTGAGGGATATACCAAAAAAGCAATACTCTTGCCCGTTCCAGCCTTAGCTTTGACTAAAGCATCCGTAACTGTGAGTAAATGTAGTCAATTGTCTGTTTCTTGGGCACATGCAAAGAACTTACTTCCAGAGATGGTGAGAAAGTGATTCGTACTTCCTCCAAACTAATGAGAGCATATGTATGACAAAGTCCTAGTATCCTAGATTCTAGTAACAGAAATAGCAAATAAAGCATCAGAGACTTCAATTTTTCAGGTAAAATAAAATGAAAAATAAATTGAAATTCACGAGAAGAAATTTTTTGTCAATGATGTCATATAATTTGATAAAGCATGCAGGAAACCTAACTCTCTGGGACACCAGTTTATATATAACAAACAATGATACACATATCCCTTGTTGATCAAGACTTGGACAGTGAACATTTCAAGGGGCAGATAAAATATGATTATTATTTTAAGAAAACATATATGGTAGAACTACCTAAATCCCATTTAAAACTTCTAGCTCAATTGTTTTGTTTTATTACATTTTCCCCATATATTAAAAGACCTCCATTCACTTGACACCAAAAGCCACAACTACTTCACATAATAGTAAAGTATAATACTCCACAGATAGCAAACTTTATTCTGGAAAATCGAACATGGAGAACAATTACAAAATACCTGAAATACTATAAAAGCAGAAAGAACTTAAGTATGTAACTAGGGGTGTTCAAAAAAACCGGAACCGGCGGTTCAAAAAACCAGCGGTTCCGAACCGTAACCGCTATATAGAAGGGCCGGTTACGGTTCAAATATAAAAAAACCGGCGGTTCCGCGAACCGCCAGTTTTAGCGGTTTTTTTTTTTTTTTTAAATTCAAATTTCAAATCTATGGATTTGATAAATCCATTTGTTTGAATTGCAGTGATGAAGAGGACAATGTGTTATCCTTGTACTTCAACTTCAAATATATCAAAAAACGGACCTTCAGCCTTAGAAGGTAGATTTACTAGGCACCTAGCCTTCTGGAGAACTAGTATACAAAATAGATATGTGTTATTATATACTAATTTATGGTTACAGGTCAAAACCAAAGTTAAAAGCAAAACCAGGACCAGTGTTAGACTTCATGAATGATGAGTTTTTTACTGTAAGAAACATCAATATGTCTTAATTTTCTAAAATACTGTTCATATTTAATTATTATTGATCTTAGTTTTTTATTTTAAGTTGCATTTTTTTTTTTGCCTAATGCTTTCCTAAGTTGGGTGCCCAAAATTATTAGGAAACCCAATTTTAGACATCGTTAGGCTGAAAAAATGCAGCCTAAAATAAAAAACTAAAATCAGTAATAATTAAATTATTTTAGAAAATTAATACATATTGATGTTTCCTACAGTAAAAAATTTGTTATTCATAAAGTTTGGTACTGGTCTTGGTTTTGCTTTTGGCCTATAACCATAAGTTAGTATATAATAACACATATCTATTTTGTATAATAATTCTGTAGAAAACTAGGTGCACAGTAAGTCTACCTTCTTCGGATGAAGATACGTTTTCTAATATATTTGAAGTAAGTTGAAATACAAGGATAACACCTTGTCCTCTTCATTACTGCCATTCAAACAAATGGATTCATAGTGGATTTATCAAATCTATAAATTTGATATCCATTGTTTGGCAAAATAAAATAAATTATAAAAAATAATCATCTACAAAATTAATAACTCTCTCTTAATTACCACTTCTTATATGCTTCAATTGTTGCTAATTACAACTCATAATTTTTGTCCATTGTATAGTAAAGTCACAAAACAATATGGTTTTTTATTTGCAAAAAGAATCTTGAAAAGAGCACATGTAAATGAATATGCTAAGTAGTTGAGAATTGAAAAAGCAGCAAAAACTAGAACAAAACAATACGCTTTTTTTTTTTTAAATCAAAAGTTCAAGAAGCTAAAATCCAGTGCACAAGGGAAACAAGGATTACCCCAAGATTGTCAAATGGAGCTTTTTAGAAAGATTATGGTGCACAAGGGAAACATGGATTACCCCAAGATTGTCAAATGGAGCTTTTTAGAAAGATTATGGTGCACTTGGTTGAATGTGTGAGAATATAGGAATGGGAAATGCGTATGAATGAATGTTTATAATACTACTATCATTTTTATGAATAGCAATTTGAACACAACTACATAGCAATCCTCCATTCCTCACATTTTTTGGGGGAAATCAATGTGATTCTATCTAATTCCCTTCACAAACCAAGCACCCTTAATTAGTAATACAAGATAGAAACCCACTAAACTAATTGATATGAAGCCTGATCCAGGAAAACCAAATAAAAAACCTCATTTGTTACCTTTCCTCTCCTTCCAAAAAGAATGGTATGCAGCAATTTGAAATATGGTCAGTCTTCTTTCTTGGCAACTTGAAGGCAACTGAAATAAAATGTGGCTCACATGAAACCAAATCATTTCACTTTACAGGAGAGTTGAACACCATTTTGAAATATAACATAAACAAGAAAATTTTCAGCATATGAAAAAATTCTAACTAAATTGCAAGAGCATGAATGTTAAATACAGACTTAACTTTCATGAGTACTTTACTCACGAACAAGATAAGCAAATATTTGCACTTAAACACAAGACCTAACTTCTTTAACATATTAGACAGACATAGATTCATGCAAACAAGCAACACGAATTGTAGTCATGCCGAACTATTTGCAGAGGCAAAATCAATAGCCATCAATAAGCAAGGACACAAACAGACGGAACGGGCATAAGAATTGTAAATCTCAACACTCAACAAATGCTCAAAAAATGACAGTTGTTCCAAAGTATAACATATATAATAAGAACCTATAAACTTTTAATACTGGCTCATATACAGTTTTAAATCTCAATCAAGAGACTCAAGGCCCTATAGCTGATGATAATGCAGTCTGCTATCATAGTTGTTTCAAAATATTTAAATCATTATTTTCTTTGCTGCTATTTTCTTTTCTGGTCTAGTTAATAGCAGCAAGAATGATGATTGTGTCTAGTGTCTACATGACAACAAACGTGTTACTTCAGTCAGTAAATAAAAATTTAAATACATACAATCAACACTAAGAGCACAACAGAAATACATTTCAAATATGAGTAAGATTTTGTTATTCATCAGGTTCAGTCTTAATATTTAGTGATTCAAAATCACTGGTTAAATTTATTCAGGCTCAAAATGTCAAGAAACTGATACTTTTGGTATCAACCATTTGTAAAGACTTTCCGCAAACTTTCCAGAAGCATATTCTATTTGTCAAACTATTAATATAATAATGACTAATGAGGGGAAAAGATACAGCAAAAAATAACTAATTATGAGCCCAATGTTATGTTGAATTCTTTACTTTTCTGCATTGCCAAGATAGGCACTCCTCAGCTCAATGATAAAAAAGCAAAGACACAGAAATAAGAAAAGGTGGAAGAGGCAGGACAGCGAAAAAACTCAAATCTAAGTGAAGTGCTATATCCCAACAGTTACATAATTGAGCATATATCACAATAGTGTTTTATTTGCTCCGAAATCCCATGTTCACTGCAACATTTTCCAGTGAAGGATTTCTAGTACCAGTAGTCAACAGTGAAACTATGCAAAAAATTAACAAGAAAATAAAACACACCCGGAGAGTTGCTGTCAAACTACCAAACGATGATGGATTGAAGCCGGGCAAAAATCTTCAGAAAAATTGAAGCAAAGGGCAAGTAGATATTAACTTTGTTGGGCGGAGAGGCGCAAAAGCGGGGGGAGAGCGTGCGATGCAGCGCCGGCGTGGGAGGCGGAGGCGCACAGTCTTGATCTAGGGTTACATACAGTGGCCGCAGCGTGTGGGTTGTGTTTGTGTGTGTTGTGTTTTTTGATTTTGTGTTGTGTGATGTGAGCGTGTAGTGTACTGGCCTGAGCCCATTTTCAAAAGTAAAGAAAAAAATGGTTTAAACTTTTTTACGGCCCGGATATTTTTACCCAGTTTTTAATTAGTTCACCCCACATTTACTCTAATGTTTAAAAATAAATTTTAAGACAGAAATACACATATTATATGATCAGTTCACCCCATTCATTGTTCAACACTAAATACTGTTTCATTTGCTTAACTTTCACAAAAAACTTTCGAACAAAACTCTCAAACTCCGAAAAATTTTGCGAACATCATTTACGAATATGTTTTTGTCTGAAGATGATAAGGGGTCACCCCAACATGTAAGTGTTCATGTTTATTTAATTTTTTTCACCTAGGGTTTTGGGTTTACGTGATGGTAGGGTTTTGAAATTATTTTTGTTTGATTTTATCACCTTTTTGAAGTATATTGGTATTTATTTAGTATACATATGTTGTAGGAGTAGTATGTGGTGCGTAAATATGGTTCGGTCGTGTTTTTAAACGTGTATTTTCATTTTCGTATGTAGAATGTTCGAATCTGGTCTACGGAACAAAGGACAAATTGTCCATCAAAATTTTCGAACAAATGACCCTTGTTCGAAAATTAAATCCGAACAAATGGCCCTTGTTCGAAAATCGGATTCGAACATATTGAATTTGTTCAATTAAATTTTTCGAACATATTGATTTTGTTCTGTTAAAAGTTTCGAACATTTGGCAGTTTTTGAGCAATTATTTTCGAACATTGTGCTTTTTTTTTGTTTATATTTTTTATGTTGTTATAAATTTTGATGTTGTTCTACATTTTATTACAGTGCTCGGAAAACAATGATGAAGACAATATTAAGCATGATTGTGGAGAGGAATTGGGATGTGAAATTGTTATGGATTACACTAGTGTTTTCACAAGCACAGATTTTTTCCCTTCCCGTGATGCATTTATTGATTGGGCACGGAAAGTTGCCATTGAAAACAAAATGGTTATATCAATCAAGCGTTCTGATAATGGATCGGGTCGGAGAAAACCTCGTATATTATTAGCTTGTGAGCGGGAGGGCGTGTATCGGCCACCAAAGAAAAAGAAGATTGGTTTTGTTGATGATGAAAAAAGACCAAGTGGAAAAGATACGGGGTCAAAAAAATGTAACTGTCCATTTTTGTTGAAAGGGACGGAGCAAGTTCCGTTTCAATGGAGTTTGGAGGTAAAATGCGGTACGCATAATCATCCGATTAACAAGTATTTTGAGGGTCATTCTTTTATGGGTCGCTTATCTGCTATGGAGGAGGCGTTTGTCGTTGACATGTCAAAATGCAATGCACCTGCCAAGTCGGTTTTGAAAGCATTGAAGGAGAAGAACATCATCAATACCTCTACCATTCGGACAATCTACAATGCAAGAAAGAAACACAAGGTGAGCCAATATTGTGGACGTTCACAATTGCAGTACTTGATGAGTAAGTTTGTTGAGAATGATTACTTTCATTCTTATAGAAGATGTGAGATGACAAACAGTTTGAAAGAATTATTCTTTTCACACCCCATTTCTATAAGTTTGGCTCGTGCTTTTCTGAAGGTGCTGTTGATTGATTGTACCTACAAGACAAATAGGTACAGATTACCGTATTTGGAGATAGTTGGTGTTACATCAACCGGCATGACATTTTCAGTTGCATCTGCATATTTGTTGGCTGAAAAAGAAGAGAACTACACTTGGGCTTTGCGCGTACTGAAGGATATGTTGGGTGAAGGGTTCATGCCATCCATTATTGTTACTGATCGGGATTTGGCCTTAATGAATGCTATCGCCATGATATTTCCACATTGTAAACACCTACTTTGTAGTTGGCACATTGATAGGAATGTGCTAGCTAAGTGTAAACCGTTGTTCAAGTCTGGAAAGCAGTGGGAGGCATTCATGAAGCAAGTAAATGTGGCTATCAATTCGCATACTGAAAATGAATACAATGAAGCCCTTCAGATCCTTCGTTCCAATTTTGATAAGAAGCCAGTGGACTATGTGGTTGATCAATGGTTCATGCCTTACAAAGAGAGGTTCGTGAAGGCGTGGACAAACCAATTGATGCACTACGGAAATACAACGACTAACATGTATATTTATCAATTCTGTATACTTTATTAAGTGGTTTAGGTATTTTTTTTGTATATTGTATTTATGATTCTGTATATTTTGGTCATATTTAGGGTTGAGAGCCACCGTGCCAGTTTAAAGAGAATGCTTGGAAACTCGTTAGGAAATTTTGAGACTTGTTGGGTGAGGTGTGATACCTTGTACGAAGCATGTCGTATTGCTATTAAAGCATCATTTGAGAAAAGTAGGAATGTTGCTCAACATAAGTTCTCATCCAGTCTTTATAATGGTTTGGGTGGTGTAGTCTCCATATATGCATTAGAGAAGTTGTTTGAGGAGGTGAAAGTTGTGAAAATGCCAGGGTTTGATGCAAGTGATTGCAATCATATTTTGAGAACAGCGTATGGTTGTCCATGTGCACACGAGATTGAAGAATATGTGTACGCAGACAAACCAATACCGATGAGTGCATTTGATACTTTTTGGAGGAAGTTGGATATGGAGTCGGTGGTAAAAGATGATGTGAAGGAAGCCACTGACTATCGTTTTGAAGATGCGGTTCGTGATATGGCAAGGGTGTATGAAAATTTTGATGAGAGTCGAAGATTGATTTATTTGAGAAATATGCGTGAGATGGCGAAGCCGGAGACGACTAATATGGTTGAACCGACCATTAAGATCGATCCACGTGGTAGACCAAAAAGTAAGAGTAAAAATGCCTCAGAAAAATCCACGAAAAGGGATCCCAGTTTGTTTGAGTATGTTCAGTCGCAAGAGAGTGTGGTTTACAATGTAGAGAGTTCACTTTCATTGCCAAAGTCTCAAAACACAAGAGTGTCTAAAAAGCTACCGGTACGTATTTATATATTTTTTTATTAATTTCTTTCCTTTTAATTAATATTATTTTATTATATACGTGTGCAGACTCGGAGAGGTAGTAGATCTAGTTCTACACCTTATTTCATATCAATGCTTTCTATGGAATTTCAAGACTACGTTGTTGATGTCCATAATGTAAAGGGTGATGGTCATTGTGGATTTCGGGGTTGCGGGGCTTTTAGGATTTGGTGAGGATGAATGGGCACGTGTGAGACAAGATTTAATGAGTGAGCTATCCCACAATATCAAGTTGTACGAGAAAGTTTATCGAGTCCCAGACATGGTTGCAACCACGATGAAACATCTTAATTGTTTCAGTGATTCGGCACATATTGAGTACTGGTTCACATTACCGTACATGGGCCACTTGGTTGCGTCGGTGTATAATGTCGTGTTCGTGACATTAAGCCCCACCTTATCACTATCATTCCTCCCATATAGGACTGAAATGCCATCGAATCCAAGATTTATTTGTGTGGCGTTGGTTAACAACGACAGCCACTTCGTGCAGGTACTCAAAATACTATACATATTTAGTCACAAATTGAAAATCAATATATTATGATTAATATTATTTTTAAATTGAATAGGTGACTCTCGGTGCCGGAGTTACATTACCCCCAATTGTCACATCATGGAGAGAGTTTCACCGACCAATTGCTACTGGATGGGAAAGAGCTTTTAATTTCAAGAAAATAGAGATTGATGATCGTATGCATGATTTGAAGTAGTAGGATAAATACTTTGCGGATGTATATCTTTTGTGATGTATATCGTGTGTGATGTACATCTTTTGGGATCTATATCTTTTGACGAATGGAAATGGAATATATTGAAGTGATATTTTGTTCGAATTGGCATTACAAATTTTGTTCGAAATTGAAATACTAAACTGAACAACAAAGTTCGAATTGGCATTACAAATTTTGTTCGAAAATTGGCATTACAAATTTTACGAAATTGAAATACTAAACTGAACAACAAAGTTCGAAAATAATTTCATATACCAACATAAATGTTCGAAAACGTCAACCGAAAAAATGTAAATTGTTCGAAATATTTAATCGAACATATATAAAATGTTCGAAAATTTTAGTTGAAAAAATGTACTTTGTTCGAAAGTTTTGTCCGAACAAACTAAATATGTTCGAAAATTTCTTACATACAGGGATTTAGGTTTTTTTATGTTTGTATGGGTGTATTTCTAAATTTGGGGGTGAAGAAATCCTTT
>JAPKLY010000055.1:197206-244707 GCA_026898435.1 Prunella vulgaris | reverse complement strand
TTTGTATGGGTGTATTTCTAAATTTGGGGGTGAAGAAATCCTTTTCTATTCGAAAATTTTAGTTGAAAAACTGTACTTTGTTCGAATGTTTTGTCCGAACAAACTCAATATGTTCGAAAATTTCTTACATACAGGGATTTAGGTTTAGGGATGTTTGTATGGGTGTATTTCTAAATTTGGGGGTGAAGAAATCCTTTTCTGTTCGAAAATTTTAATCGAAAAATTATACTTTGTTCGAAACTTTTGTTCGAACAAATGCAATATGTTCGAAAATTTGTTCGGAACTAGCTGAAATTGTTCAAAATTTTCTTACATACAGGGATTTTGACGAACATTTACATTTGAGGTTTAATAAACTCAAATTTTCGAACTTTTACATGAATTTGGGATTTAAAAAACTGTAATTTTCGAACATTTATATGGATTTCGACATTTTATATGTTCCAACAACCATAGATAGACGCCATAAGTTCACAAAAAATATAAAACACCTAATATCCATAAGTTCACAAAAACCGTAAAACACCTAATATCCATGAGTTCCCATCCAAATCATAAAACAACAATCCAAAACCGAAAATAAACAACCCTAGAATTCAAAGTCTCCAAATAGAAATTAAATCATGCACCCATTACCCAAGTCGCCTAACACCCCCGCCTCTTTGTCTGGCTCGAGATCTAGTCATTCCTCTAGTTCGACCTGGTCCTGCACGTGACGAAGTTCCACCTTCTGGGCCAGTGAGAATAGTCATCACTTCAACAACCTTATTCATTGCTTCATCTAAACTCAGTGCATCGTCGGAATGATACATTCGCACTAAATTTGATAGCTCATACTTTGCAGCATCAATCCTCTCCCACGGTTGCGTTGAACGTGCAGGTTCAGGACGAACAATAAGGCCCGTAGTGTCAGGATTTGAAACTCTTGGATGACCTTGACCAATGAACCATTCCTCGTAACCATAAGCGCTTTGCCAAGGGTGCTTGCATGTCTCACCAACACGTTCCATAGATAAAACGTGTGTATCCCATTGATAATAATACTCCCCCATGATATCCCAATCACGTTTTGGTTTCATCGAACGACTCCTTTTGACCTTAGCTGCAAGAGGCTTATCTGGAATCGTTTGCACATAACCGAACTGCCGAAGAACTCTGTCGGGCATGTAAGGCTCAGCCACTTTCCCACAAATAATGCAACCATGAAAGAAGGCCACTTGCTGAAAGGGACAAAAATCCCTGAATGAATGATATGGAGTCCACGAAACCTATTACAATACAAAGGCATAATGATTAACTGTAAGGGACAAAAAACACATTGATAAAATTGTATAAAATTGTATAAAAGTAACCTGTGTTGGAAGAAACACATCTAAACTGTGTCTAAACGCTCGGACGCGTTCCATACATGGCCCCGTATGTGCTTCTGGTGCGTAGACACATGACAGAGGTCCTGACTTAAAAGTCGGATTTTTAGGAGGCAAAATTAGACTTGAGAAGTGATCATATATCCAAGCCTGAAAATTTTAGTCGAAATTTTTTAATATATTCAAAATTAATTAAAATAGGTAACAACATGAAATTGATAGGAATTACCTCCAACAATGTCAGATAACCACCTATCTGACGCACCTTCACTTGCGAAGCTAGCCCCAATTGTCTATAAAGATATGCCAACGCCGCAGTTCCCCAAGCATAATCCCCAAATGTTGACATGTCCCTTGTATACTGCAACCAGTCTGTGCTTACACGTGTACCACTCTTATCAGCAAACAAAGTGGTCCCAAACGTGTACAAGACATATGCTCTAGCAGAATATAACACCTTCAGAGGATCACTAGACTCCATCATCGGGGAAAAAGTGTTTTCCAACCAAGTAAGTCTGACAGACGACCCACGCACACCCTCGAGAGCTTTTCTAGCTTCATTCTCTGTTAAGCCCAATAACTCCATCAATCTTATTTTTCCCGTTTTCTTTGCATCTTCAGTACACATCACCGGGATACCATCCACTCGAAGACCAGTTATGCAAAAGACGTCATCAAGAGTGATAGTCATTTCACCAAAAGGGAAGTGAAATGAGTTCGTCTCCGGATGCCATCTCTCAACATATGTAGTAATCAAGTTCTTGTTTGGATTCTTGTATGAAGACGTTCGAAGTGACAACAACTTTGATTTTTTAAACATGCCCTTCCATGACCGGAGATCTTTTTCTGGATCCAACTCCCATAGAAGAAGTTTATTCACATGACCATGACACTTTAACACCTCTCTCTCACACCCCTTATAAATATAACTCGCCACATGATTATTGAACCCGTCAAGAAGTGGAGGATGAGGTATTTCTGAATCATCTCCCTCTATGTCATCGTTTCCTCTATCATCTTCCTCGTCACCTTCCATTTCCTCATCTTCCTCATTTTCCTCGTCACCTTCCTTTTCCTCATTTTCTTCATTTTCATCTGAAGAAAACTTTTCTGCACCCCATGTATTGTCCGGATGAAGGGGGTCATCACTTGTGGGATATAATAAAGAAGCTCGTGGCTCTTGCTCGAGATTCAACTCTTGCTCACTACGTTCATGCTTCCTCCTTCTATAGGAAGCAGTAGGCCGAGTCTTCTCCTTTCCTATACGTTTAAATAGCATTATTCAATTCACAAATACATAATATATACATTGTGAGAAACTTAAATGAACCAAACATATAATCCTCAATATGTTTGAAAATTATTACTGAAACTTCATAATTTGTTCGAAAAATTAAGCTGAACAATTAACATATGTTCGAAATTTTTTAATGAACAATTAACATATGTTCGAAAATATACCCTGAACAATGACATATGTTCGAAAATAAATATTGAACAATGAACATATGTTCGACCAACTTATCCGAACATATGTATAAAATTCGACCAATATTTTCGAACATATTGGCAAAAATTGGAAAACCAGATACGAACACAAAACAACCAAATTCCTAATACCCATTCAATTCCTTCAACAAATATGATCTATTAAGTGCTCAAAACACAAAACTCATTCACTTACAAGCATAAATGGAATGAAATTGACATAAACACATAATACCCATACCATTTTTTTCAAAAATAATACAATGAAATGGGATGTACCTTTATCCATGGGTCTCCTCCGGTGCGTGGGTCTCCTCCGGTGCGTCGGCGTGGGTGGTGCGTCGGCGTCGGCGTGGGTGGGTTTCGGCCGTTCGACGTCCGGTGATGAATTGGGTGGTGCGTCGGCGTGGGTGTGTTTCGAACAAATGAGGAAGTTTTTTCAATGTTGTGTTATTACATTGGTGTGGGGTGAAGTGATAGGACTTTGGGTATTTTTGAAAACTCACATGGGGTGAAATGATCTATTAGGTAGTGAAATGATAATTGGGGTGAACTAATTAAAAACTGGGGTAAAAATATCCGTGTCCCTTTTTTACTGGGCCATCCCATTGCAACACGGCCAGGCTCGGTCCATTTTCAAAAGTAAAAAAAAAGGGCACGAATATTCTCCTCATTTTTTTTAAGTACTTCACCACTCTCCTCACTTCACCACCATAAATGTTCAGTTCACCACCCTACATTTTCAAAAATATTCATGCTCTTTTCAAGTGAATTAATTTTGCAACTTCACCCACTTTCTTCATTCTCTAAATATTCTACTAAAAACTTTGAAACAATGTGTAGTTCCAATTTTTTTCGAAAATGCCCATCGCCAACCTCCGGCACCACTACCATCGTAATTTTTAATGGACGCCCACCACCACTATAGTATTTTTTTATAGATAAATTTAAGAATTAATTAGTTTCATATATTGAAGGGTTTGAATGTTTATTAATGTTTTGAATGAGTTTTTATTGTTATTATTTCAAATATTGGGATTGAAAATCAATTAAAAATCGTTCACAAAATTTTATCGGATAATATCGATCAAAAAACGTGAAAAAATCATTGAAGACATTTTTTCTACTCTGGTTTTTCGAGCAAATGCTAATTGTTCGAAAAAATTAGTCGAACAAATAGCATTAGTTCGAAAAAAAATTGAAAATTTATGTTCGGAATTTTTGGTGGAACAAATGCAGTATGTTCGGAAATTTTTTCCGAACAAAGTACAAATGTTCGAAAAAAAATTCGGAACATTTTGCTTTTGTTCCACCAACCAGTGTGGAACAAATATGTTCGATTTTTAAAAAAAAAAAAGTTCAGAAAATGTACGAATAAATCATAAATACGTATATGAAAAATTATTATCATTTTCCATATTGACAAAATAAAAAAAAATTATAACGTTTTTGTTCAAAAAAATATAGTTGAAGAATTGTATAGTGAGAACCAATCAATTTTTAGGTTTTGAAAGAGAGGGTGAACTGATCTTTTGCAATTGGAAAATATATTTAAAGGTTAATTTTGTTTTTTAAAATTTATTTTCAAAATGAAAAATAAAAGGGTGGTGAAGTACTCAAATATGGGTCTAAATATCGGTGGCCTAAAAAAAAAATGCTTGCAGCTACTGTTACGTGGTCATCTAAGTTGGGGCTTTGGGGAGATATGTGTTATTTATTTTAGGTTATTATTATTATTATTCTTTTAATTCTATTATTAATTATTAATTATTAATCTTTTTTTTTCTCTCACCGTGAGGGTAAAGTGGGACCAGGGTACCATGCAATTAGTGTTATAGGGTATGGTGTGGAGGGTTTCATACCTTACTTTCCGTGTGTGTTCGTTATTTTTACTATGCTGAGAATTGTAATTGGTGCTAATTTGCTGATTACTATTTTGTGATTTGCTAATTTGCTGAATATCAGTGAAAAATTCAAACGACTCGATTACAAATTATACTACAAATCAAATTCAATGTAAATTTATATTAGTTATTTGATTAAAAATTAATAAAATAACTAATATAATTCAATAAATTTAGTTCATAAAGTTTGGGAAATAAAAGATAATACTCACTCGGTTTACAAAATTTATGTACAATTTGTTCACAAAAAAAAAAAAAAAATACTCTCACAATATTCTCATATTTTTTACTTTATCCATTTTTAAGATAATACTAATTTCAATTAAATTACGTGCAACTAATAAAATGAAAATAAATATTGTAAAATAAAGAACAGAAAGAGACACACAAGTTTGTTTACCAAGTCAAAAGATTTCACTGTATATTTATATTCTTTGTACATCTATTCAACAATGAAGGGACAAGGAGGGGCTTTCAGAATTCATCCATTTAAACCGGCACACTCAACCTGGGCTCAAAAGCCCCCTTACAATATAAGCCCACACATATAAAGCCCAAAAGGTCCAAAATTAGGTACAAACTATATACCCTCAAACATTATTAAATATCCCACCCAAAATATATTTATTTTATTTTTATATATTTTTGTAGAAATTTATTTGATATTTTAATAAAATGTGTAAAATATATGTTTAAAAAATTACAAAATTATTATTTCAGTAAATATCTGTCGAAATTTAATTAATTTTTTAAACAAAATATAGCAAAATAAAATATATACATTACAAGAGTGTGTAATGGAGGGGTATATAGCCTGGGCCCCAAAATTACTAATCGTTCGGTTCAATGAGGTTGTGCGTAACACAGATTAAATCAGACACCATATATTATTAGGCCGTTAAAATAATTTTTGTTTTTCAAGAATGGGATGACGATTTGGTCCGTCCCTACCTGTATCTGTATTACTAGTATAAAACCTGCGTAACACGCAGGATTGATAATAATTTTTAAATAATTATTTTGAAATAATATTCTATTATAATTTGTAGGATTTGAGTGAGTATATTGCATCAATTTTATGATTTAATGCATAACGAAATATTCAATTTTTATTGTAAATTTATACAAATGAAAGAAAATCATTTACTTGATGAAGTCCTCAAAATTAGAATTTTGAAAAAGAAGGCATATGAAAATATCGGGTAAGATGAGAAAAGAAGTTATTTAAAATGGATAAGATTAATGGGTAGTTAAGAAAAAACTAACTGTTAATTTAATTAAAAAAATGTAGATAATAGTATGAATGATAGAATTTCAAAATTTCAAAATAGAGGATTGTGAGGGGTATCACGTAGGATGAATAAAACCTCTAAAATATAAGAGATAAAGATTTCGTCCCGTCTCGTGATCTGTAGTGGAGCGTGTATAGGGTATTATTGTCGCTCTGTCCCGACCTGACTCATTTTGATTTAACCCGTTTACATTATAAAATTTTTAATATATAAAATATTTATAAAATAATATATTATTATTTATTAGTATGTATAGTATAAATAAGAACAAATCAATTAATATATTTTAGTTCAATATATAAACATAATATGAAATATAATAATTGATATCAACATATTTAAAAGTAAAATTAATTCATAAATTTATTTTTTATTTTAAATATGTAAGAATATATTATATAGTATTATTAAAAATAAAATAACTCATTTAAGATGGGTCGATCCGATCTGACCTGTACATAGAGTGGGGCTGATCTAGATCTTCTAATACCCATCCTGACCTGCCCCATTTCAATCCCTATTTTAAGAATATACAAATAAACTCTTTTTTAATTCTTTGTTGTTGTAAATAAATATATATCGTATAAAACATTACATCGTATTGCTTATTGGGTCAGTGTGACCTGCGAATTTTCTTCACAAATATTAATAACTCTTTATTAATAATGCAAAAAAGGAAATTACAAAGAATTTTTATTTGAATTTAAAGGTATCAAGCGATTGTATAGGTCCAATCTCTATGTATTCCTCTGATTCTTCTCTTTGAGTCTTGACTTGGTCTTGACTTGATTTGCGAGTTTCTCGGAGTTGGGTCCGAGATTGACTTTGGAGTTGGACGTTAATTCGAGGGCGTTGAGCCTTGTTTCGAATTAACGAGCCTTATGGAAGGACTTTGTTGATTTTTCGGAGTCGGTCCGGAGTTGATTTTAGAGTTGGACGTTAATTCGAGGGCGTTGAGCCTTATTTCGAATTAACGTTGCCTTATGAAAGGACTTTGTTGATTTGTCGGAGTTGAGTCTGGAGTTGACTTGGGAGTTGGACGTTAATTCGAGGGCGTTGAGCCTTATTTCGAATTAACGGTGCCTTATGGAAGGACTTTGTTGATTTCCGGAGTTGAGTCCGCTTTGATGTTGAAGTTGATATTGATTTGAGGGCGTCGAGCCTTATTTCAAATTAATATTGCCTTATGGAAGGACTTTGTTGAGTATTCACCTTTGAACTTTCTATGTTGATGTCGTCGTAGATGAGTAGTGTTGATTGTTGTTGAGGACTTGTCGTTGAACATTGATCGGATGGGCTTCACGCCGTATTTCTCTAATCGAACGCCGATGTTGATGAAGAACGTTGACCGGAGGCTTCGCACCGTGATCCCGGATCAAAACACCTTGTTGATGAAGAACTCGAAGAACGCTTTTGAAGATCGTGAAGAACGCCTTTGAATCTTCAAAGTTGCCCGAAGTCTTGGATCTTGACGCTTCTCTCTAAGCTCTGATCTTCTTGACTCCTTATTGTTTTGTGTATTGTTTGTTGAGGACTTGTAGTTGAACGTTGACTGGAGGGGTTTCGCGCCGTGTTTCCTGAATCGAACGCCGATGTTGATGAAGAACGTCGATTGGAGACTTTTCACCGTGATCCCGGATCAAAACGCCTTGTTGATGAAGAACTCGAAGAACGATCTTGAAGCTGCGAAGAACACCTTTGAATTTTCAAGGATGCGCGAAGAACGCCTTTGAATCTTCAAGGATTCCGAAGTCTTGGATCTTGATGCTTCTCTCTAAGCTCTGATCTTCTTGACTCCTTGTTGTGAATGTTGTGAATGAAAATAACTAGAATGAGACCCTATTTATAGGTGTAGAATTCTAGATTTGTAGGCCAGATTTGATGGGTCGGAAAATATGATTTGGGAATATTTCCAAAATATCTCAGATTTGATAATCTTCAAGGATATTTGTGAAGATTTGATAATCTTTAAGGATATTTATGAAGATTTGATTTCTTGGGCTTTTTAAAGATCGGCTTGATGATTTTAAAAATTCAGAAGAATTAATTGGACTTTAGAGGCCCAATTGAATTTATTAGGCTATTGAGGCCCAATTGAATTTATTAGGCTTTTGAGGCCCAATTTGATTTATTAAGCTTTTGAGGCCCAATTGAATTATTAGGCTTTTAAGGCCCAAATGAATTTATTATTTAAGAATTAAATTTATCTAAATTCCTAATAATAAATTATTTTAACATGTAATTTCTACATGTTATTTTTTATTTTGGCAATCATTTTTAATTGCTTACAGTTAGGAACCCGATGAACTTTAGGTGGATTTTTATGTTCTTTCTATGCATGACATCTGCACTCTAATTAAATTTATATTTATACACAATATTATTGTCAGTGAAAATATTATGGTTTGATATGTCCCAAGACGTAAATATTCGTGACAGATTGGGTAACAATATTATGTGTTCCCTTTTTATTTATTATTTTATTAAATTATGACCGTAATTGATTTTTTTATATGATGGACTTATAAGTGTTTATTATCTACATGTCATAATATTTTCTCACAATTTATTGCAAGATCATTGAGTTTTTGTCTCAATTCTTAAATTATCAATCCAATTCATTCGAATAGATAATGCAAGTGAGATCGAGTTCATATTGAAGATATTTAATATTTTTATTATATGACAGTGGAAAATTAAAGTAAAACTATAAAACAAGTCCACACCCAGGGTGGCTCTAAATGTATTATATGCTACATAGGTGACCTTAATTGTAGTATTGCTACATATTTTGATCTTAGAAGTAAGTGATCCTAAAAAGAATTGTTTGAAATTGAAAATAGATAGAAAAATAATTCATATTTGAAGTGGGTAAAATAAATATTTTGAACTTAAAAATGGATTAAGCTGTAATAAAAATTAGGGGCAGTTGCGAAATGATGCATTTTAAAGCATTATATCAAATTGATACAATGAAAAAAAAAAAACTCTATTATTCAACTCATGTTTATTCTATGATGTAAAAATCTTGTACCAATTTGAAAATGATGCTTTAAAAATATACCAATTTAAAATCATTCCTAAAAATTAATATAATTATTTTGTAATTAATAGTGTATATTAGGTGTTGATGTATTGATCTTGTAATTTATTTCTCCTAATTAACTTACCATGTCAATATGATTATATTGTACTCTATATATAGATTATTTTGTACTCTATATTGTACTCTATATATAGAGAGAGAAAAATAAAAATCTTCTCACCAATTTATAGTTGAAAACATATAAAAAAAAAGGGTTACTTACAATATGGTTCAAAAAAGTCACTATATTTATAAATTGGTTCAAAAAATTTACACGGTAGTATATATTTTTTTTCCACGGAAGTGTTTTTTTTTTTTTTTGCACGGGACCAATATGTAATTTTTGTCAATTTCTTGAACCATATTGTACTTTTCCCATAAAAAAAAAATCTTCAACCGCAGAAAAAAAAAATCAGGGGTTCGATCAAACAAAATCTTCAGTCATGGGAAATAAATTGGGGTCTCGATCGAAAAAATTTGTAGGATGAAAAATGTTTGGCCTCCACTGGAAGATTGTGCACAATACAAGTATGGTATGATTAATTGCTATATGAACAATCATCCTTGGGAAAACCTCGACTCAAAAGATCATGAAATCATATATTATTACGATTATGAAGACGAAAACAATATAAGTAAAGTGTGTTATCCAAAATGGTTCCACCCCCGCGACGTAAATAAATTCTTAGAACAAGTGCGAAATAGTCGTGTATGCATGTTCTTGCTCTGTTTTGTTAATAAGAACCTACTATTATTACACTTAGGAATTAAAGATTTGTAAGTTCGGTAACTTATCTTCAATTTGAAATTATTCCACGTTAAATATGTTGTAATATTGAGAGGAAAGCGTAAAGCATAAAAGTAAATGGACAATATTGATGACCCAGTTCGTCACAAAGTGACTACGTCTGGGGGCGACCAAGCCAGGAGATTATACTATTAAGAACTGCCGTTACAATGAATGTGTAGAATGTTAAGAATACAAAGAGAAGATACAATATATAAAGGATATCTAACCCTAAGTCTTGTGGGCCTAAAGCCCACTGGATATATTCCTAATATTATATCCATTAATATAATAATATATTTGCATATATTATAACACTCCCCCTTGGATATAATATGACAAGGAAGAATGCAAGTGTTACTTAGTGGAGTGTTACAAATGGCCTCGAGGATACAATCATCAGGATTGTTTAACATTTGTTACTCCCCCTGAAGATAACAACCTTCCAAGTCGACGCATCCCGATTCCATGTACGTACTTTTCAAAAGTCGAAGTGGGAAGGGATTTAGTGAACAAATCAGCTAGATTGTCACTTGAGCGTACTTGTTTTATCGTGATCTCACCACTCTTCTGGAGTTCGTGAGGATAAAAGAATTTTGGGGATATATGTTTCGTCAAGTTCCCTTTGACATAGCCGTTGCTCATTTGTGCAATACATGCAGCATTATCTTCGTAGATAATTGAAGGGCTTAAGTCAACAGAAGGGATACCACACGAATCGTGAATGTGTTTTATAAGGGACTTTAACCACACACATTCTCGTGCAGTTTCGTACAGAGCTATGATCTCTGAGTGGTTTGACGATGTGGTCACCAAAGTTTGTTTGACAGATCTCCATGAAATGGCTGTTCCACCACAGAGGAAAACATAACCCGTTTGGGATTTCGCATTATGGGGATCAGATAGATAACCAGCATCAGCATAACCTATAAGCGTGTTGTCTTGGTTTCTTCGATAGAAAAGACCAAGATCTTGAGAACCTTGAAGATATCGTAGGATATGTTTCACACCATTCCAATGTCTCCTCGTAGGGGAGGCACTGAACCTTGCAAGTAGATTGACTGCAAAGGCAATGTCGGGCCTAGTGCAGTTTGCAAGATAGAGCAGTGCACCAATTGCACTTAGATATGGAACTTCAGGTCCCAATAGCTCTTCGGTATCTTCCTTAGGTCTGAATGGGTCCTTTTCCAAATCAAGGGAACGGACAGCCATTGGAGTGCTTAAAGGATGAGATTTATCCATATGGAATCTCTCCAACACTTTCTTTAGGTAAGCTGATTGGTGTATCAGTATTCCTTCAGGGAAATGCTCGATCTGCAGACCGAGGCAGAACTTGGTTTTACCCAAAGTTTTCATTTCAAATTCAGTTTTTAAGATTGAACTTGCTTCTTCAATCTCTTTCCTTGTTCCAATAATGTTTAGATCATCCACATACACCGAGATGATGCAAAAACCATTAAGGGATTTCTTAGTAAAGACACAAGGAAAAGCCTCGTTATTTACGTATTCCTTCTTCAGGAGGAATTCGCTTAGTCGATTATACCACATACGACCTGACTGTTTTAAGCCATATAACGAGCGTTGCAACTTAATGCTGAACATACTACGATGTTCGTTATTCCTCATTTGGGGAATAGTTAATCCATCAGGGATTTTCATATAGATGTCAGAATCTAATGATCCGTATAAGTATGCGGTAACTACGTCCATTAGCTGCATTTCTAAGTTTAGTTTAACTGCCAGGGATATTAGGAAGCGGAATGTTATGGCATCCATAACAGGAGAGTAAGTTTGATCGAAATCGATACCGGGTCTCTGCGAAAACCCTTGAGCCACTAACCTCGCTTTGTATCTCACAATCTCATTGTTCTCGTTTCGCTTTCGTACAAATACCCACTTGTATCCAACAGGGACTACATTATTCGGGGTACGAACGATGGAACCGAAAACATTTCGTTTGTTTAGCGAGTATAGCTCTGCCTTTATTGCAGCTTCCCATTTCACCCAATCAGAGCGCTTCCGGCACTCGGATATAGTTTTGGGTTCAGGATCTAGATCATTATTAGAAATGGTGAAGGCAATTAAGGCTGCAAATGTGTTGTCGACAACAGTTGTATTTCTGTTATAAGTTTCTCCCGTGTTTACGAAGTTTGTTGAAACTTCAATGTTTACATCGACCAGATCCTCTTCATTTCCCAAAGGGTATCGGTCTGATGATTCCGCTTTCTCAGAGTCATTAATTGATTTAGCACGTGCGTTTTGACTCTGATTTTCGTCTGCAGGACGAATCTCTTCAGGAGATTTTAGAGGTGACATAGTGTGTTTGCTAGCTTTACACTTACGCGAATTCGGTTCGCTTATGTTAATATTTCCTTTACGCTTCTGGCGCATGGGGGGATTAACATTTGTCTTCAAAGGGAGTTGAACCCTTTGAGGCGCATTTACCGCAGGTATATGCGACTTAGTCACTCCTTTATGATCAGTGAATGCATCTGGCAGGTTATTTGCTAGGTATTGCAAATTTATTATCTTCTGAACTTCAAGTTCAGATTGATTTGTGCGTGGGTCTAGGAACTGAAGATCTTTTGTGTTCCAAGTTATTTCACGGCATTTATTAATTGTGGTATTTTTCTCTCCCCCTAAGGCCGGAAATAGATCTTCGTCGAATGTGCAGTCAGCGAAACGGGCTGTAAACTGATCCCCAGTTAAAGGCTCGAGGTATTTAAGTATTGTGGGAGATACAAAACCGATGTAAATACCGAGTTTCCTTTGTGGGCCCATAGATGTTCGCTTAGGTGGTGGTATTGGAACATATACTGCACAACCGAATGTACGCAGATGGGAAATGTTAGGTTCATTTCCACGCACGAGTTGAATAGGGGAATATTCATGATATGCAGTTGGTCGGAATTGGATTAGTGATGATGCATGTAAGATTGCATGCCCCCAACATGAAACAGGTAAGTTCGTTTTGTGTAGTAGTGGTCTAGCGATTAATTTAAGACGTTTAATTAATGATTCAGCTAGACCATTTTGAGTATGAACATGAGGGACCGAATGCTCCACTTTGATTCCCAGTGCCATGCAAAAATCATCGAATGCCTTAGAGGTGAATTCACCAGCATTATCCATACGAATGGATTTAATAGGATGATCTGGGAATTGAGATCTCAACAGGATGATCTGTGCAATAAGCTTTGCAAAAGCAGTATTGCGAGTGGATAGCATGGTTACATAAGTCCACCGAGTGGATGCATCTATTAGGACCATAAAGTACTGAAATGGTCCAGATGCTGGGTGTATTGGTCCACAAATATCTCCTTGAATCCGTTCAAGGAATTTAGGAGATTCAGTTCTTACTTTACTACTAGAAGGACGAATTATTAGCTTACCCTTTGTGCAAGCATCACATATGTATTCATTAACAGAAGGGATTCTGTTGTGTGTTATGTTATGGCCTGATGAATTACATAGAATCCGACGCATCATAGTTTGTCCTGGATGTCCTAACCGCTCATGCCATAGTTTGAAAGAGTTTGGATCATTAAATTTTAGATTAAGAGCTATATGGAGATTTGAGGGTCTGATGTATGTGTAATACAAGCCAGACGAGAAAGATGGAAGTTTTTCGACGATGTGTTTACGATAATTTAAATAGTGAGTCATCAAGAGATATTCACTATTGTCCTCAGTATTTGTTTCAATGCGATAGCCATTCAGTCGAATGTCTTTGAAACTGAGGAGGGTACGCTTTGATTGTGGATACAATAAAGCATTTTCGATTATCAGCTCGGTACCCATAGGTAGAATGATCGAGGCTCTTCCGGAGCCAACGATTTGTATGTCGTTGTCGGAAATAGTAGTTACACTTCCTTTCTTTTCGGTTAATGTTTGGAAAAATTGTCTATCTTTTAAGATAGTATGTGTAGTAGCACTATCTACTAAGCACAACACATTAATCTCCATAAGCACTTAAGTGTATGTTTGGTTACGTTTAGATATGAGGAATGCTAAGGAGAGCCAAGATTACAGACGCTGATTGATCAGCCGCACAAGGGATCACTTAGGTCCTACTTTATCAAGAACGTATTAAATTATTTTTTGTAGACAATAGTGATCGACAATTGGATTTGACTGTAAAAAATAAAGCATCGATAAGCATTCATAAATGGAATCCATAAAAGTATCATGTAAAATAGTCAAGATAAAATCCAGTCAAACATGCTGGTCCAACCAAGTAGCAAGTAATATCAAATAGTCTAATAGATAAAGCAAGTAAACAGCAAGTTGATGTCGATCACTCATTGTCTCCAAAGGCGTCTACAGTCATTGTATCACCCACTAAGAGGTCATCCTTCTCCATATCAAAGCCTGCTTCTGGCAGGTTGGTGTGGTGTGATTCACCTTTAGGAGCTTTTCCCTTTTTGTCTTTAAGCATGCGTTGATATAGCTCCACTAGATGTTTTGGAGTTCGACACTGGCGAGACCAATGGTCGTCGCATCCACACTTGTGACAGAGTTACTTATTCTGTGCACCTGAGCTCGATGGTTTGTCTTGAGGTGCATTGTTTTCAGTTGCACTAGATTGTGCATTGTTGCGACCTCTACCTCTTCCCCTACCACGGCCTCGACTTCGGGTCGATCCGCGTCCCCCACTCGCCTCATTTCCTTTCCCACGTGTACGGCCTCTAGAGTTCCTCCGAGTAGCATGTGCTTCAGGCACAGCTTGTGAGCCAACCGGTCTAGTATTGTGATTTTTCATCAACAATTGGTTGTGCTTTTCTGCAACTAGAAGTGCAGAAATAAGATCGGAGTGTGTTTGATACTCTTTGGCCCTGTACTGCTGCTGGAGTACAAGGTTACTAGCATGGAATGTGGAAAGAGTTTTCTCGATCAACTGATCATCAGGGATCGGTTCACCGCACAGCTTGAGCTGTGAAACTATGCGATGTAGGGCGGAGTTGTACTCCGTCACAGACTTGAAGTCTTGGAAACGAAGTGTTGTCCAAGCATGTCTGGCTTCGGGGAGGATCACATTTTGTTGTTGTTGGAATCGATCCTGGAGGGATTTCCACAACATTGATGGATCTTTTTCAGTGAGGTATTCATTCTTAAGATCTTTGTGAAGATGATGTCTTAAGAAGATAAGAGCTTGTGCCTTTTGGGCAGTAGTGGATTTCCACCCTTGAGTGGTGGTGTCGGATAAGTCTTTTGAAGCTAAGTGGATTTCAACGTCTAAAGCCCATGTCAAGTAATTGTGGCCATCTAGTGCCAGTTCATCAAATTCGCGTTTGGTGATGTTTGACATTTTTGTTGCTACAAAGAAAAAGAACTAATAAATTTAGAATTTATTATTGTGTTGTAGCAATTTTTAAAAAAATAGGGCTTAAGAAAAAAATGCAATGACAATTTATTAAAAGGGGTGTATTTGATAAAGGATTGGGTGTATGACTTGTGAGACACATTTATTAATGGGACTTTAACCCAAAAATAATTATTGAATAAGGCCTTTAAAAAAAATTGATGATTTGGGCTTCATGATACCATTATGGGACTTCGGGCCCAAAAAATAATTGTTATGATCCAAATTAATCAGGATCAACTAAATAAAATGCCCAATCAATTAAAAAAAATAGCCTAAGGAATTATTTAATTAATATTAATATTAATTAAGTTTTTTTTTTGTTAGAAGGGCCAGAATTAGGTAGCCCGTTTAGGATTAAGGAGGCCCAATTAATAGGTATTAAAAATCAGGCACGAAAAAGGCCCAAATAAATCAAAGAACATGCCCAACATGTACTAGTGTTTACACGGCATAGGCATTAGATATGGTCAAGGGGTTTTGTACTAACAGATTGCAGATTTCTCGGCAATGTTCTCGCAGTACCAATCGTGTGCCATAGTTGCCATATTTTCAGCGCGAAGATCACGCCGGTTGCCGTCGTGGCTCGTCACGCTGCCACGCAAAATCAGCCGCCATCGCGGTCAGATCACCGTCGCATTAGACAGATAGTCGTCGCGACATAGGGCGTCAGTGCGAGGGGCGGATCCGCTTTCGTTGCACCATCGCGCGTTGCCGGCGTGCCGGCGTCGCGCGTGGCCGCCGCCGCGAGCGCGAGCAGTCGCCGTCGTTCGTGAGCGTCAGGCGTGAACCGCCGTCGCGCGTCGCACGTGGGCGTGAACTGTCGTCGCGTACAGCCACATCAGGGGCCGTCGCGGGCTCGCCGAAGGTAGGGCACTTGATTTCGTTTTCTGATTTCGGGTTTAGGTTCGGAAAGGAAATTTCTGAAAAAACTAATTTTCGAAAGGGTTTTCAAAAAGGTTTTCGATTGAAAACTGGTTTCTGTTTTGAAAAACAGTAGCAATATTTTCGCAAAAAAAAACAGGATTTCAGAAAAGGTTTTCATATTGTACAGGTTTTCGAAAAAATAGCAGAAGGATTTCGCAAAAACAGAATAAATTTTGGGTTCGATCAGAGGGATCGAATTACTGGGAATCCAGGTTTTGTTAGGGTTTTATTATGCTCATCGAATCTGAAAGATACATAAAACAGGGCATACGGATTCAAGGTATAAGCATATTCTAACAAAACAAATATGTCATGGTGTCAAAAAGTTCAGGGGACATATGAGGATTTTCATGCGTATTAATAGATATCAAAAATCGTATAATCAAAATTAAATAGAAATTTTCTGCAGATTAATCATGCGTATTAATCACATAAATTCATACATGAAATCGCAGATACCAAGGCATGAAGTTGCTATCAGATAATTGACATCGCAGATACAAGGCATGAAATTTTTTTCTCGCAAATTAATAATAAAGCAAAAAAACTTACAGTAATTGCTAAATCCAAAAATTAATAATCTGATGGGTGAGGTTGAATCCAATCCGAAAAATTGTGCTAGAGCAATCCTCTCGTAAATCCTTAGCTCTCGTAGAGTCTCGTGCTGATAACGTGTTGTAATATTGAGAGGAAAGCGTAAAGCATAAAAGTAAATGGACAATATTGATGACCCAGTTCGTCACAAAGTGACTACGTCTGGGGGCGACCAAGCCAGGAGATTATACTATTAAGAACTGTCGTTACAATGAATGTGTAGAATGTTAAGAATACAAAGAGAAGATACAATATATAAAGGATATCTAACCCTAAGTCTTGTGGGCCTAAAGCCCACTGGATATATTCCTAATATTATATCCATTAATATAATAATATATTTGCATATATTATAACAAAATACACATTTTGATACTGGTCATGTAAGTTTAAAAATATTTTGATTTTGATCCTGTAAGTTTATAAAAGGACCAAAATTAAAAAAAAATCAAATTTACGGGACCAATATCTAAATGTGTAATCCATGTGGACAAAATTCAAATTTGTGACAAGTTGTAGGACTAAAAAATATTTAATTCCTTATAGTTATATAGGTTGGACGTTTTGAATTTTGTGCTAACAACATTAATTATTAAGACAATTGATTTGTTGGGTGGTGATTAGGGTTACGATGTGGATGTTATGGTGCCTTGTTTTATGCAATCTCCGTTCTTGCATGTGGATGTGAACACCACCAAACAATGTCTACTACGAACATGACATGAGAATTGTAAAAAGGAACTTAATGGAGCATATTAAGTCCAAGGTAGGTTAGATATCATGTCTTTCATTTTTTTTTTTATTATTAGGAATAATTTCAAATTGAAGCACTATTAAAAATTGGTACAAAATTTTTGTATAATAGAGTGAACATGAGTTGACAAACAGAGGTTTTTTTTTTTTTTTTTACATATTGTATCAATTTGAAAATAGTGCTTAAAAATGCAACATTGCGCAACAGTCCCTTAATAATTTTATATCTGTCATTGTTAACTGCTTTCTAATTTCATGAGATTGGTGCAGACTGGAAAAGTCTATAAATATGTGGACACGTTAGAAGCTTGTTCATGCCTGGCCGCATAGGGCCTTTCTTCTGACTTTTACTGCCGAGGAAGACGCAGATGATGCACCATTGGAGATATTTCTGGCAACTGTGTTTGCACCAGGAACCATTGAGTGCGAATACGAGGTTATGGAGTGTTTTCTGAAGCCGGACGGTCCTGTTCCCACATAGGTTGTTATGTAATACTCCAAACAAAAAAAAATTATACTATTAATCTTTATTATTATGTTCTAAATATATACTATATTTTATTGATGTTCACTCCTTTACGAATATTAAGTTTTAAAATTGGTTTCTACTCCACGGTTGATCACGAGTCAATCTACGAACCCTAAAACCTCAGAATTTCAAAATTCAACGAGTAATTACGTTCTCTGACTAAGACTCAAATAATAAAAATGAGTTAAATATAATTATTAAATGATAAAGTCAAAATCTAAAATTTTTAGAAGACGAATCGAGCAAAATATTAATTTTTGGAGCCCAAACTTACCCAAAAAATATATGTTTTTAACACCGAAAACTATATTGTGTCTAAAAAACAAAATAAATTAAATTTCTACCCACATGAGCCACCGTGAACAGCCACTTAATCAATGGGGCAGCCAAAGTCTTTTTCTCACAATCCTTCCCTTAATTTTGGCTTCCATACCCCATTTTTTTCAACCTTAGTACACTTATACACTAACTTCCACACCCCCCCTACTTATACTTATCCTTGTGTACACTCTCCCATTCCACAAGCTAACTCCCCAAGGAAAAAAAATGTAAATTCCATAAATGGTCCCATGAAAATTTATGCTCATGAATTTAGTCTTTTTTTAATATAAATGGTCCCATAAAATTTTTCCGTTAAAACTAATTGATTAATATGAGACAGAATCTGTTGAACACAAATTCTCATGAATCATATGTGCAATTTATTTTAACGTGTGTGACTAAATATGCTAAAAAGAACGTGGTACCAAATCTGTTAAATAAAAATTCTCATGGAACCAAACATGCAATTTACTCAAAAAAGATAGAAAAGAAAGAGAAAGACACACGATCCCTCTCCCACGCCTCCCTTACCTCTTGGTTCGGCCACTTCATTCAAAGGTAGAATATTTTTTTTTTCTCTCATTTTCAATCATAAAGAACCTCATCTTGCCTCTTCTCTCTTATCTCATCTCTCTTCTCTCTTCACTACTACAATTTAGATCTTGCATAGCTCTACTTAGAGAGCTCATTTATAATTGGGCTCTCCAATCATATACGGAAAAAATAAAATAAAAATTAGAATATGCTTACATAGCGGTTAAAAACCGCTTTAATAAAAAAATATAAAAAAAAATTATGAGAAAGTGGTTTAAAACCGCTATAATGACTGAATGCGGTGAAAAATCGCTATAACTTAAACTGTTTTGAACCACTATGGGCTTTAAGCGGTTAAAAACCGCTATGAAGCCCAATTACATTCTTTTTTAACCTAGTCATTCCTCTCGTTCTTATCTTATTTCATTCCAAAACAAACACTCCTCACCCATCCGCTGGAGGCCGCCGCACATGAAGACCGGCGTTGAAGGCCGCCGCTGAAAACAGGCGTTGAAGGCCGCCGCTGAAAACCGGCGTTGAAGGCCCGCCGCTGAAAATCGGCGTTGAAAACACTATAGTGTACTGAACACTGGTTTGATTACAATTGGCTCCAAATGCTCATTATGATGCTCAATAGGCATCATGGTTCTAGATTTCTTGATCTTAAAGTGGTCCTCTTTTTGAAAATAAATTATAAAATTTAAGAAGTAACTTACTTCTTTTATTTATAAAATTTATTCTCCTCCTTCTGTAAATAAATTATACTCACAAATAAAAGTTTTGATTCCACAATATCCTCAATTTTATATTTATCTATATTTTTAATATAATATTAAATTTTATAAAATCTTGTATTACTAATAAAATGAGAATAAATTTAAAGGGTAAATCTCTTGTGCACCTGCAGGTGCACCGTGCAATTCAAGTGTATTTTTTAAAAGTTACACAATTTATTACTGAAAATATATACTTTTCAGTAATTAATGTGTGACTTTTCAGCAGTATTTTGTGTAACTTTTAAAAAATGAACCTGAGTTGCACAGTGAACCTAATATATATAAGACTAAGAAAAAATTTAAAAATGGGAAAATACACTTTTTTGTCCTATAAATTTCGTTAACTTTCATTTTCACCCTCTTAAGTTTTGAAGTTTGGTTTTGGTTCTTTAACTTATAAAAAATTATGATCTATTTTGTTTTTTGTGAAAATTTATATGCATTTAAACTCAACTCAATATATGATTTGTTTTGCAAAATGTTGATAGTTTGATTTAAACAAACAACAATACATCATTCATTGTCTATTTAGAACAACAATAATACACCATAACAGAGGTACAAATGGCACCAAAACAAAAGAACAACAATACATCAGTTGATGTTAGGTTTGATCTATAAAATTTTCCTTTACAATGAATTTTGACAGTGTATTAATTTGGCTGGATAACTGAATCGAAGTTTTCAGAAAAGCTGATCTGTTGCATTTCATAGTCCTGAAAGCTCTCATGTGTAGTGTATATTGCTGTCAAATTTTGAGGTGCTACCCTTGGAACCTGACCCTATTTCTTTTGTATTACTATTCTTCTAAGCTATGTTCAAGTGATTGTTACGCACCAGGCTTCCGAATGTCCCAAATGTCGATTTTGGATTCCAGAAACAAAACAACACTTGCTTCTTTCTTGCAATGGTGTAGGATTGTTAGATAAAAGGCTAAAAAGATTGTTGATGAAAGGTGAAAAATAAGCATATACCTTTCTGTGTTATAAGCATCTCTGCTCCATTATGCAATAGGTTTGGACTTAGTTTGCCAAGTATTTGTATAAGGCCGATTTATGCTATCCATTTGGGAGGATTATTTGAGTTGCCTAATCGACTTTGGGCTTTGATTTGGGAGGAATTTGATCAACTAGAACTTTGATTTGGGAGGGAAATGTTAATAATGTATTTTATCCCTCAAGACCTAATTCTCTCCAAATACTTCCACGTCAGTATTTTTCTTTAAAAAATAAATAAATAAATCCACGTATGTATTACCGATTGTTTGACTGATTATAAATGGTTGGAGAACGAAAATCATAAATTTTGATAAGTTAAAGAACCAAAACTAAAATTTAAAACTTAATAGCTCGAAAATCGAAATCAACGAAATTTATAGGACAAAAATATATATTTTCCTTAAAATATATCATTCACTTAAATACACAATCACTCATTTAATTTTAATTTTCAGGTGGTGAAATCGGTAGACAAAAGGCTAAATATGACTGCATCCCTCGATTTCCCTTTTAGCACAAAATACTTTCTCAAAACCCCTTCTCTCTTGAACCCTGCTTTCTCCATCACCCGCTGCGACGCCGGATTCTCCACGTCCACCACCGCCTCCAGCCGCTCCAGGTGCCCCCACTCCGCAAACACGGCCGCCGCCGCCATATTCACCGCCCGCGTCGCCACTCCTTTCCCCCAGTACTCCGACGCCACCACGAATCCGATCTCGGCCCGGCATCTGTCGTTCCCGTGAAACGGGCTCACGGACAACGACCCCACGGCCCGGCCCAACACGCATATAACTTTGTGCCATGGATGCATAAGGTTGTTTTTTAGGAAGTATTGAGCGGCGGCTTCTTTGGTGGTGAATACGTCCCACGAGCAGAATCTGCTCACCTTTTCATCGGTGTACCACTGCACGGCGGCGTCGGCGTCGGAAACTTCAAGTGGCCGGAGTGTGACGTCGGAATCGGAAAATTTTTCCATTCAATTTGGTGAAGAACAGAGAGTATTATTGCCTCTCTTTGGTGTGTATTTATGGGTTTTCTTGCTAGTAATAGCGTAAAATAGGAATAATTGTACATATTCAGTATTTGATCTTTGATTTATTTTGTCATGTCTCTTTAATTTATACATATGATTGTAATCCTATTATATATAGTGAAAAATCACCTCACCATTTCATCGGTGAAACAAATCTTTTCTTATATGGTATCAGCTTAACTCCCTTATTATTTTTATATCTGTCATTGTTAACTTCTTTCTAATTTCATGAGATCGGTGCAGACTGGAAAAGTTTATAAATATGTGGACACGTTAAAGCTTGTTCATGCACGGCCGCATAGGACCTTTCTTCTGACTTTTATTGCCAAGAAGACGCAGATGATGCACCACTAAAGATATTTCTGGCAACTGTGTTTGCACCAGGAGCCATTGAGTGCGAATACGAGATTTTAGTGTGTTTTCCCAAAGAGGTTGTTATGTAATACCCAAAAAAAAAATTTTAATTGCAAAATAAATCACCACCTTATCGCGAATTGCAATTTAATCTAAATTTTTGGATTTTGGCAAAATAAATCATCACATTTCATATCTTTGGGAAAATAAATCACATTTATCCACATCACTTTTCGGGCAAGGGGCAAATTTGCTCAAAATTTAAATTGCAAAAGATATGAGATGATTTATTTTGCCAAAATTCAAAAGTTTTGATTAAATTGCAATTAGTGAAAATGTGGTAGTTAATTTTGCAATTAAGCCAAAAAACTATATTATTAATCTTAATTATTATGTTCTAAATATATATATTTTATTGATGTTCACATCTTTACGAATATTAAGTTTTAAAATTGATTTCTACTCCACGGTTGCTCGAAAATTGGAACCTGAAGTACTCCTGGCACTGTAATTACGAACTAAATTGAAATAGGCTGATAAAGTAAGCAAAATAAAATTCTTAAATAAGCATTCCAAATAGCTTAATAAAAATTACTAAATCAAAATCTATAATTTCATCACGAGTCAATCTACGAACCCTAAAACCTCAGAATTTCAAAATTCAACGAGTTATTACATTCTCTGACTAAGACTCAAATAATAAAATAAGTTAAATATAATTTTTAAATGATAAAGTCAAAATATAAAATTTTTAGAAGACGAATCGAGCAAAACTTTAATTTTTAGAGCCCAAAACTTAACCGAAAAATATCTATTTTCAACACCGAAAACTACATTTTGTCTAAAAAACAAAATAGATTAAATTTCTACCTTGAGGACCCACCATGAACAGCCACTTAGTCAATGGGGCAGCCAAAGTCTTTTTTCTAACAATCCTTCCCTTAATTTTGGCTTCCATGCCCCATTTTTTCAACCTTAGTACACTTAGGGTGTGTTTGTTTAAGGATGAGCCCATCCGGATGGGGGATGGATTTTCCCCCATCCCACCCAATTTTCGGACTTGCACATCTCATCCCATCCAAAATACACATCCACTCCCTATTATACATCTACAAACCTATTTCACATAATTCAATACCAATCACATCAATTTTATCTTACATATTAAATACATTTTATTTATCTTTTTTTCACATATATCATATATATTTTTATTTAATTTATATCTATTAACATAAAATAAGAATTAATTTTAATTATATATTTTTTACATATTATAATATCCTATTATATATATATATATGTATTTAATTAATATTATAAATATATTTAAATTTTATTTAAAATTATTATCTTGGAGTATAACAAAACCTCTACTATTAGTAATTATTTGTGATTTAAAATTAAAAATATTTATTTATTATATATACACTGTTTTTATATTATTTATTATTAATTTAATTTATCTTAAAAAATTATTAATTATCAAGGTTATTTTTTTTTTAAAATTATTTATGTATTACAACAAAATATAATTAATATACAATCATTCAATCATTACTCCACTAACTAACAATAATAAAATAATACATTATCATCTCCAAAAAGTATTGATTTGACATAAAGTTCCATCCACTCCTACCACATCCAATTCAAACCAAACACAAATTTAATATTCACAGGATTTACCCCATCCACTTTTTTTCTCCATCCGGATGTGCTCCATCCACCTCAAGACGTAAACAAACACTACCTTATATACTGACTTCCACTCCCCCTCCCCTCTATTTATACTTATCTTGTGTATACTCTCCCATTCCACAAGCTAACTCCCCGAGGGGAAAAAAAAAAAGAGTAAATTGCACAAATGATCCCATGAAAATTTGTGCTCATTAATTCGATCGGTCCTTTTTTAACATAAATGATCCAATAATATTTTTCTGTAAAACCTAATTGATTAATGTGGGACAAAATTTTTCAACACAAATTCTCATTAGATTATATGCGCAATTTATTTTAACGAGTGAGACTAACTATGCTAAAAAAAAAGATTAAAAAAAAATGTAAAATCAAATCTGTTAAATACAAATTTCCATTGGACCAAACATGCAATTTGCCCAAAAAAGATAGAAAAGAAAGAGAGACACACATAATCCCCTCTCCCATCCCTCCCTTACCTCTTGGTTCGGCCACTTTATTCAAAGGAGAATTTTTTTTTTCTCCCATTTTCAATTATAAAGAGCCTCCTCTTGCCTCTTCTCTCTTATCTCCTCTCTCTCTTACCTCTCTGTGTGTATTGTGTATGCATGATACGAGGGGTTGATGGGGTTATATGTGTGGTATGCTATGATACACAGATTCTTCTAAAAATGTTACAATGCAGTATCGGATTCGCACCCGCACCCTAAAAAGGGTAAGATTCTCGAATTCTCGTGTCGGATTCTCCACGTGGCGAATCCATCTGCCACGTGGCGAATCCAGCTAACGGATTCTCGAATCCACTACACGAATCCTATTTATAAGCACTAAATATATTATTTAAATTGAATTTTATTATTTCGTATAAGTTAAATTGATAGTTTGACACTTGTTTTAGTTTGAATTTACTACTATGATTTATGTATTGAACTAATGTAACTCGAATTGATATTTTTTTTTACATAATTATATTATATTATTGAATATACTCAAATTTTAGGTGATAAAAATATAAATGATTTATAATTGATTTATAAATTTTTTATAAAATATGTATATATATTAGATATTATATATAATAAAAATATAAATAAATAGACGTATCCTTAACGAATCGCACCCTGATTTTTTAAAAAACTCGTATCCTCGAACTCGTATCGTATCGCACCAGCATTTGCGTATCCGCACCCGTGCAACATAGGTGGTATGTTGTGGCCCTATCTTAATTAAAAAAAATATACTTCCTCTGTATCACTATATGTTGTTCATAATTTTTGATATAAGTATTAAGAATAGTATAAAATATTAATATAGTACAAGTGATGTGATAGAGAAAAGTGAAAAAAATAATGAGAATAATGTGAAAAGTAATGAAAAAAATAGTAGTTTCCAAAAAATAAGAAACATATAATGGGACGAACGAAAATGACAAAATGAGAAACATATAGTGAGACAGAGTGTCAGTCCTGTACCAATTAGAAGAATATTGTTGAATAGGTAACAACGATCTAGCAGGACAAATATTGTAACAGTAATATGAACACCAGAAATTGCTTAACCTTGTATTGCAAGATCTAGGATTCAATATATGTCTGTATATATGAGCTAAATGAAATTGTTACAGATTACAATGGAATAATAGTTGTGCGAAAGAGTTAACATGTTCTTCAAGCTCTTAAGAGTTGATATATATAATTTAGGATGCTGACATCTTTCACGCGGTAGTCTCTAGACTTCTATAATTTTGGATCTTGCCTTGCATAGTGGAGGCTGATCCGCCGTTATCCCCAGTATGGGGCCAATTAATGATTGCCATGTAGGAGAATTCCCTTAACTCAATCGTACTATCGTCAGGACTATAATGCACATCTAGACGGATTTGATTCTTTCGTAAGATCTTTATTGGTATTTGTTGAACGAGTGTCCGGGTGCTCAGAAGCTAAATGTTAGTGGACAAGGAGTAGATTGCTCATGTGCTCGTTTCCCGAAGGATCCACTATAGTATGTCGAGCACTTGATTGATTACAACGGGCTCCCAATGCTCGTTAGATTCTCGACATGCATCATGGTTCTAGATTTCTTAGTCATAAAATGGTCCTCGTTTTGCAAAATAAATTATAAAAATTAAGAAGTAAGTATTACTTCTTTTATTTATAAAATTTATTCTGCTTTTTTTTTTTTTAAATAAATTATAATCATAAATAAAAGTTTGGATTCCGCAATTTCCTCAATTTTTTCTATATTTTTAATATAATATTAAACTTTATAAAATCTCGTATTACTAATAAAATGAGAATAAATTTAAAAAAAAGTAATACTTACTCCTTAAAATACATTTTTTAAAATATATCATTCACTTAAATACACAATTACTCATTTAATTTTAATTTTAAGGTGGTGAAATCGGTAGACAAAAGGCTAAATACGACGGCATCCCTCGATTTCCCTTTCAGCACATAATACTTTCTCAAAACCCCTTCTCTCTTGAAACCTGCTTTCTCCATCACCCGCTGCGACGCCGGATTCTCCACGTCCACCACCGCCTGCAGCCGCTCCAGGTGCCCCCACTCCGCAAACACGGCCGCCGCCGCCATCTTCACCGCCCGCGTCGCCACTCCTCTCCCCCAGTACTCCGACGCCACCACGTACCCGATCTCGGCCCGGCATCCGTCGTTCCCCTGAAACGGGCTCACCGACACCGAGCCCACGGCCCGGCCCAACACGCATATGGCTTTGTGCCATGGATGCGTAAGACTGTTGTTTAGGAAGTATTGAGCGGCGGCTTCTTTGGTGGAGAAATCGTCCCACGAGCAGAATCTGCTCACCTTTTCGTCCGTGTACCACTGCACGGCGGCGTCGGCGTCGGAAACTTCAAGTGGCCGGAGTGTGACATCGGAATCGGAAATTTTTTCCATTCAATTTGGTGAAAAATAGAGAGTATTATTGCCTCTCTTTGGTGTGTATTTCTGGGTTTTCTTGCTAGCTCTGTTTTTATAGAAATTTGGGGATCGAATTTGAAATTTGGTGAAGAATAGAGAGTATTATTGCCTCTCTTCGGTGTGTATTTTCGGTTTTCTTGCTTGCTCTGTTTTTATAGAAATTTGGGGATCGAATTTGAAAATGGTCTGAAAAAAAATTAAATTGCTGATATTAAGAAATGACAAGGAATTTGCTCCTCCATTCATGCTAGATGCCATAATTGAATAGTAATTTTCTCCAAGAAATAATGTGGAAAAGAGAATCGACACTTTTCATCCTTTAAAACCTTTCTTTTGGCGCTTTATCTCATTCTAATTGCATTGATTTCTAAATGGAGTCGTCAAGAATCTCTCTCCGGCCATTCAAACTTTCCGATGCTGATAACTTTCTAAATTGGGCAAATGATGATAAGATCACTCGTTACCTAAGATGGAAGACCATCACCTCCACACAAGAAGCCTCCAACTACATCCAACAAGTTGCCATGCCACATCCGTGGCGCCGCTCGATTTGTCTCGATGATCGCTCGATCGGTTACATGTCCATCCGGCCGGAATCCGGCGATGATTGGCATCGGGCCCACATCGGATATGCAGTTGGAAGTGATTACTGGGGGCGAGGTATTGTCACCATGGCTATCAGGATGGCAATTCCTCGTGTTTTCTAAAAGTTTCCATTTTTAGTAAGGTTGGAGGCGTTGGTGGAGGAGGAGAATATAGGGTCTCAGAAGGTGTTGGAGAAGGTAGGTTTTGTAAGGGAAGGATTTTTGAGGAAATATGGTTTCAATAAAGGTGGTATTAGGGACATGTATATTTACAGTTTCTTGAAGACTGGTGTAGTTTCCTCTGTTTAATCATATTATTCATGACATAGTATCATGTGTGTAATACTGATACACAACGAAAATAGAATATCAGTTTTAACTTTCGAATTGTAATTCGATCCGAACTATTCGTCTATTTACAATTTGAGTTGGTTATAGACTCACTAGCCTGAATCTGTAACAGCATTGCACATATTAGACAGATGAAGAACAATATATTGTAAATAATTAACACCCAAAAGTAATTAAGATGATAAAAATCCATAGAATAAGTTCAAACTGCAGAAATGAAAAGAATTCAACATACTTCAAATTTCAAAGACTCCTCCCACCCCATTTCAGTTGGATCTTGCAGGGCAGAGGCGAGTTAAGGTCACCCACCGAAAATTCGACATTCACTTCCTCAAGATCATGCAAAGCAGACATACTTGGTTTCTCACCACTTTCTTTTATCAGTGTCTTGCAAAGGAAATCTGTGAAACCATTTTTTGCTTTATTCGGTCCATTAGACGAAGGCAGCCAATATAAATTCACAGAGCTAGGACGACAACAGCTAAATAAACCATCCAAAAGTTGCTGATGAAGTGAATATGGCGCGTACATCTCTACCGTCAAATTCTCCACCACTATAGGTAAACCCATAACCGATGGAATGCCATAACGATGGCTCAAATCAACCGTAAGATGGAGAGAAATTTTGGAAGGGCTCAGCTCATGCAAAAAGTCGTGTAAAGCATTTAGAGCATACGAGTGATGAAACGTGATAGATATATCAGACTCCCATTCACTTTCCCTTTCCCTTGGGATTGTTGTGAAAGACAGGGAATGTAGAAGTGAACCTGAATATTTAAACCTACGAATTCTTGGAACATCAAACTCGGCCATCAATATGCCTGTATCAATCCAGCTCATGAACTCGAGTGAATTGCTACAAATTCGTATTTCTTTGTGGCCTATGCTACCTTCAAGGACCAAGTCCTTGAGACGAGGAAATCGAGACGACAAGTCACCGAAAAGCCATTCACCAATTTGTACATCCTCCAATGACAACAATTTCAAATTATGTGCACAAAATACAGATTCAGATCCCAACATTTTATCTTCACCCAACACGCATTTAGATAATTTCAATTCCTCAAGCAATGGACACAAGGAGACTATATCAAAAAATGAATAAACTTTGTAGCATGCATTGATTAAACTAAGGTACTTAAGCCTCGACCAACATACCTTCTGATCAAGTCTGGCATTGGCGAGGGATAATCTGACGAGAGTATCGGGTGCTTGTGGTAAAATTAAATGGTAGAACCCTCCGTCGACATCGAGATCAATGGAGCCTAATTCCAAAGCTTTCACGATCACTTTCTTTCCCATAGTCCTGATCTTTACAGATTTCCCGCGCGACGGAAAAGCTTTCCCTCTCTTCGATTTGTATGTATCCATTACTAGCCTAAAACTCTGAATCCCTCTCTTCAATTCTTCGCGTTTTTGCAGAGTCTTCTTCGCCAATTTCACGCGCGACGGAATGCTGGGATCGGAGAAATCGAGATTCGGCCGAGTTAACCAGGCGGCGTACCAAAACTTGGAGAGGGTGTTTATCCGAGCAGCTTCTTTTGCGGTTAGAAAAGACTGTATGTGTTGAATAATTTCTTCTGGGAGTTGGGTTATGTCTCCAATTGGTGGACTCTCCATCGAAACCCTAGATTTCAGATTGAGCTTTAACTTCACCGAAGAAAAGTAACGGAGAGCAGAGCAGGGGAAGCGCCGAGAAACGGCGGCAACTACTGGTCGATGGGCGGTGTGTTTCTCCCGCGAGCGAGCTTATCTATAGCACTTAATTACGCTTAGAAAAGGTGGCTCGTTGATTTAATGAGTTAGGGTTAATTTGGACCGTGCGTTAATGGGCGATTGGCCCAATATTCATATGCTTCATTTGTTTTTTTAATAATTTGCACATAAATGTACTAATTTAAAAATATATATATCAATTTACGTGCACAATCACAAATTTATATATATATATATATATATATATATAAATCTAAAAAAAAACCTAAAAATAAATATGGATAATATGGATTCGATTATAAAAATAACAGATTCCAAAAAAAAGGAGGGGTGGCTCGTTGATTTAATTAGTTAGGGTTAATTTGGATCGTGCGTTAATGGGGGATTGGCCCGATATTCATATAATAATTATTTTATTAGAAATGAGTTTTTGAACGTTATAAAATTATGTCATTGTCAAAGATATTTGCCAATTGAATTATTAATTTGTGATATATATATATATATATCTTTAAATATAAATATTAATGTGAAAGTATTTGAAATATTTCTACAAATTACATATTCCCTCCGTCCCAAACTACTTTCGTAATTGTCTTGGGCATACGAATAAAAAATTGTGAATATAAAAATATAAAATTAAATAAAAAATATAATTTATTAACTTTTGTGAGTGTAATTTTTTTTCTTTTTATATGTGTAAAAATGAGACATCTAAATAAAGCAAATATGAAAATAATCTTAAAGCCGTGGAATACTTCAATTGATAATTAAGCACATTTACTATCACTCAATTTCTTAGTTGTCCGCAACGTTGCATGCTTTTATAATAAAACGTTACGATACTCCGTCACAAGACTACTTTTATAGTTGTTCTCGGCACGCGAACAAAAAAGCGTTGCGATACTTAAATTTGTTTCTTTGGAGAGTCAATATTCCTATGATTAATTTATGGGTACGACTATACATACCCAAATTCATCTAAACATACCCCAATCACTAAACATACCTCATTTAAATTGAAAAATTAATCTAAAATACTATCCTTATCCATTTTTTATTAAGTCTTCATCTCTCTCAAGTTATTTTAATGCTCTACAATTGAAAAGAAATAAAACAGTGCGTCACTATTTTTTCTGCTATGAGAACTGAAGCTTTGCGTTGCCATTTTCTCTGATGCAACCGACCAAGATTTTTTAGAAAAAATTAACTAGACGAAAACCCACGATGATAACACGGACCTGATATGTATTCATGACATTTATAAGAATTTTGATTTGGAGGAATTTTTCATTTCATTCAAATAGATTTAAATCTTCTTACTTTTTCATGTTTTCTGCAAATTATTTATATGTTCTTGGGAACAGAGGAGGGATTATGTAATTTAATTTACATAAATGACGATGCACTATTTTCTTTATTTTCAATTGTAGAGCATTAATATGACTTGAGGGAGAAGAATAATTAGTCAAAAATAGGAAAGGGTATAATAATAATAAAAAAATGGGGGTATATTTAGTATTTTAGATTAATTATTCATTTTAAATGAGATATGTTCAGTAATTGAGTATGTCTCTTGTGAATTCGAGTTCAAATGAACTCGTATCACTGTCATGTGTAATTACTATTACTGTTATTCATATATTCTATCACTATTATAAAAATATACTTGATCTTTTAACAGTGATAATGTATAAGCATAATAGTGATAGTGAATATACATAACAGTAATAGTGTATAAATATGACAGTGATAATTGAAAACCCGAATTCACCGTGAACTCGGGTTCATACAAGTTTTTGTCTTAGTAATTGGGGTATGTTTAGAGGAATTTGGGGTATGTATAATTGTACCCTAATTTATGTCTTAAAAGAATTAAATTTAGAGAAGACTCGAGTTCACATTAACTATTATGTATATTCACTATTACTGTTATGCATATTCACTATCATTGTTAAATAATGAGTTTTTTGCATTTTTTGGTCATACAGGACAGCTCCGTTAAATGCAAGATTTGCAGCGTTAGTCCCATAAGATTTACTCTTACTTAATTGTGTTTAACCCATTAATCTATATTTTCAGATTTAGTTCCATTGGATTTTTAATTGCACAATAAAAAACTTAATAAATTTTAAAGAATTAAATTATTTGAATTATAAATTAAATTTTAATATATATTAAACTTTAAATATCAATAAAAAATAGAAATCTGAAAATAATCATAATAAACAATTAAATAACAAAATGAATCTTCAAAATAATTAAATTAATTAGTATTTAAATAAAATCATTTAAACCTAACTAAAATCTGAAAAAAAATTAAATAAATCAGGTAAAATAAAATAAAAATTATGTTTAATTTTTTAAAAAATATATATATAAATACTACAAATTTTTCAAAAAAAATCTTAAAAAATAGGCCAAAATTTATTAAAATCAGATTTAAAAAAAAAACCCAACTAGACTTCATAAATAATTAAATTACAAAATAATTATATTTTAATTAATATTTATTTTGAATTAAAATTCATTTTTTTTAAAATTAATTTCTTATTTTTAACTATTTTTTTAGATTTAATTTTTTTTTAAGTATTTATTAAAGATTTAATTTTATTAGAGTTGAAAATTTCGGTCCGGCCTACCCGATATTCGGGCTGGGTTAGGCTCAAATTTTACAGGCCCAATAAGCCTATTTACATGTAAAAGATGATAAGCCAGATGGGCCAAACAGGGCCGGGACGGCCCATTTGCCAAATCTAAATTTTATTATTAGAAGGTTTAGTTGATTTATTTTAATATTTTTTTAGATTTTATTCAATATTTATATACCGTAGGACTTATTGTGCAATTTAAAAAATCAATGTGACTAAATTTGAAAATACATATTAATGTTTTAAACACAATTAAGTAAGAATAAATCTTACGAGATTAACACTGCAAACTTTGCATTTAATGGAGTCGTCAACATTTGGGACCAAATATGTAAATTTTATAACATTTGAAACTACAAGTTTAAAAAAATAATTGATTAACCTAAGTTCACCGTAAACTCGAATTTATACAAATTTTTATCATAAAATTTTTATTTTTTAACAAATGAAAAAATAGAAGGCAAATTACAGGGCTTTCAGTATGACCCACTTAGAATAAAATAAATGAAAAAAGAATGCAGTAGTACTTGCCACAAACCTATATAAATATGAGAAATACTTAACTAACCTAATCAGGATATAAAAAACCAACAGACTAAGTTCACACGACAAAAATCAATAGAATTCAACACAATTTGAATCTCAAACACTCCCACCCCATTTCAATCGGAGACAAACTTTGATCCTAAATCTTCTCAAATGTGCTACAGCATCAGAAAATGTCTTGTAGGGTAGAGGCCAGCAACCTTTAACGGCATCATCCTCGAAAAACTCGACATTTACTTCCTCAAGATCGAGCAAAGCAGGCATACTTCGTTTTTCACCACTCTCACTTATGACATCTTGCAAACGAACTCTGTGAATTCATTGAACAATTTGCTTTGCCTTTCCCACAAAGGCAAAAAATACAAATCTACAAAGCTAGGACGACAACTCTTAAATATACCATCCAAAAGTGCATGATGAAGTAAAGATGATATTCCAATCAACATCTTCAAATTCTCCACAGCTATAGGTGGTTCAGGAAAACCTTCTATATCTATTTTCTTACAAGAATTACCAATAATCATATCGTGATAAAGTATTATATGTGTAATATACAAGAATATTTTTTTCAATTATAGTTGAAATACATCACATAAGAATGTAACGAAAATCAAGGGATAAGTTATAATTTGGACTACGAATTGTCTTATATATAAATTGAATCCTCAATTATTTTTTTAATAAATGAACTTTTCATCTTTTAAAATAAAAAAATTAAGTCCTCTATTCTTTTAAAATCAAACAAATATATATTCCTTTCAATTGCCATCCAACTGTTTTTATCAACTAGCTGTCTGCTTGAATTTTGTCAGAAAACCCACAATTTGAATTCGAAATGTGAATTCATATTAGTTTGATTATTCTTGATGACATTTGCAACATATTTTAATAACAATTCTGTTTGGTAACAATAACATGTAAAACATAAGAGAATGGCATTGCAGTATCAGACTCACTAGCCCAAATCTCTGTAACAGCATTGCACATATTAGACAGATGAAGAACAATATATTGTAAATAAATATGTAAAGTAATTAACACCCAAAAGTAATTAAGATGATAAAAATCCATAGAATAAGTTCATACTGCAGAAATGAAAATAATTCAACATACTTCGAATTTCAAAGACTCCCACCCCATTTCAGTTGGATCTTGCTGGGCAGAGGCGTCCTCCACCTCTTGTTACGGTCACCCTCCGAAAATTCGACATTCACTTCCTCAAGATCTTGTAAAGCAGACATACTTGGTTTCTCACCACTTCCTTTTATCAGTGTCCTGAAAAGGAAAAATGTGAAAGCATTGTGTGCTTTATTCCGTCCATGCGACGAAGGCAGCCGATATAAATTCACAAAGCTAGGACGACAACAGCTAAATAAACCATCCAAAAGTTGCTGATGAAGTGAATATGGCGCGTACATCTCTACCGTCAAATTCTCCACCACTATAGGCGGCTTAGGTAAACCCATAACCGATGGAATGCCATAAAGATGGCTCAAATCAACCGTGAGGTGGAGAGAAATTTTGGAAGGGCTCAGCTCATGCAAAAAGTCGTGTAAAGCATTTAGAGCATACGAGTGATGAAACGTGATAGATATATCAGACTCCCATTCACTTTCCCTTTCCCTTTCCCTTGGGATTGTTGTGAAAGACAGGGAATGTAGAAGTGAACCTGAATATTTAAACCTACGAATTCTTGGAACATCAAACTCGGCCCTCAATATGCCGGTATCAATGCAGCTCATGAACTCGAGTGAATTGCTACAAATTCGTATTACTTGGTGGCCTATGCTACCTTCAAGGACCAAGTCCTTGAGACGAGGAAATCGAGACGACAAGTCACCGAAAAGCCATTCACCAATTTTTACACCATTCAATGACAACACTTTCAAATTATGTGCACAAAATCCAGATTCTGATCCCAACATGTTATCTTCACCCAACACGAATTCAGATAATTTCAATTCCTCAAGCAATGGACACATGGAAACTATATCAAAAAATGAATAAAGTTTGTAGCATGCATTGATTAAACTATCCAAGCATACCTTCTGATCAATTCTGGCACGGGAGACGGATAATCTGACGAGAGCATCGGATCCAAGCACCAGCACCTCATGTGGTAAAATTAAACGGTGGCAACACCCTCCGTCGACATCGAGATCAATGGCGCCTAATTCCAAAGCTTTCGTGATCACTTCCATTGCCATAGAAATAGCCGATTTGTAACTATCCATAATTGCTAGGCTGATCTTCGTCGATTTCACGCGCGACGGAAAAGCTTTCATGATCGATTTATCTTCATCCATTACTAGCCTGAAACTCTGAATCCCTCTCTTCAATTCTTCGTATTTTTGCAGAGTCTTCTTCGCCAATTTCACGCGCGACGGAATGCTGGGATCGGAGAAATCGAGATTGGGCCTAGTTAACCAGGCGGCGTACCAATACCTGGAGAGTGTGTTTATCCGAGCAGCTTCTTTTGCGGTTAGAAAAGACTGTATGCATTGAATAATTTCTTCTGGGAGTTGGGTTATGTCTCCAATTGGTGGGCTCTCCATCGAAACCCTAGATTGGAATTTGAGTTAGGGATTTCAGATAGAGCTTTAACTTCACCTTCGAAATTAGGATTCACCGAAGAAAAGTAACGGAGAGCAGAGCAGGGGAAGCGCCGAGAAACGGCGGCGGCTACTGGGCGGTGTGTTTCTCCCGCGAGCGAGCTTATTTATAGCACTTAATTACGCTTAGCTCAACCTAAACCTATTTAACCTAAAGATAAATATGGATCAGATTATGAAAATAACAGATTCCAAAAAAAAAAGGTGGCTCGTTGATTTAATGAGTTAGGGTTAATTTAGATCGTGCGTTAATGGGCGATTTCCCCAATATTCATATAATTTATTTATTCTACCAGAATATCCAGACTTTTTTCACAAGTATTATTATTGAATAGTGTATTTTTTAATAATGTAAGATATTTCAATAATATTTTTTGTAACTTTTTTAAAATAAATTTGAATTGTACGATTTACTTGGTGAATAAGAGACTTAGTGCTTGGTTGCAAACTCAACATAAAAAGTAAAAGTGCTTATTTATTAAAAAGAAGCCATTAAAACATGTTTTCAACAACTATTTTAAGTGCTTATTATTACTTTTGGTCAAACAACAATTTTTAGCTTTTAACTTCTAGTTAAGCACTTCTACACATTCCCCAATAAAATAATACTCAATACTTTTTTTTAGAAGCACTTCTTTTATAAACACATTTTTCTTAATCATTTTTCAAAACTACTTAAATTTAAAACACTCATTGTTTTTTACTTTGCTACTAAAATTACTTAATATCACATTTTCAATTCTACTAGAGATTGCAAACATGAACATACTCTATTTATTTAATTAGAAATTAGTTTTTGAATGTTATAAAATTATGTCATTGTCAAAAATATTTGTCAGTTGAATTATTAATTTGTGATCTAATTTTTTTTTTTAAATTATTAATGTGAAGTATTTGAAATATTTCTGCAAATTACATACTTCAATTGATAATTAAGCACATTTACCATCACTCAATTTCTTAATTATCCGCAACGTTGCATGCTTATAACAAAACTTTAGGATACTTAAATTTGTTTCTATGGTGAGTCAATATTCCCATGATTAATTAAGATTAATTAAACAAATGAAAACATAAAAGGCAAATCACAGGGCTTCAATAGGACCCACTTTGAATAAAATAAAATAAAATCCCACAACTGAAAATTATGGAAACAGCAAAAGAATGCAGTAGTACTTACCACAAACCTATATAAATATGAGAAATACTTGACTAACCTAATCAGGATCATCAAAACCAACAGACTAAAATTCAACATAATATGAATTTCAAACACTCCCACCCCATTTCAATCGGAGACAAACTTTGATCTTAAATCTTCCCAAATGTGCTACAGCATCAGACAATGTCTTGTAGGGCAGAGGCCAGCAACCTTTATCGGCATCATCCTCAAAAAACTCGACATTTACTTCCTCAAGATCGTGCAAAGCAGACATACTTTGTTTTTCACCACTCTCACTTATCAACATCTTGCAAACGAACTCTGTGAATTCATTGAACAATTTTCTTTGCCTTTCCCACAAAGGAAACAAATACAAATCTACGAAGCTAGGACGACAACTCTTAAATATACCATCCAAAAGTGCATGATGAAGTGAAGATGGTATTTCCATAAACATCTTCAAATTCTCCACAGCTATAGGTGGTTCAGGTAAACCTTCTATATCTATTTTCTCACAAGAATTACCAGTAATCATATCGTGACGGAGACAAATCCCCGAAGGATTCAACTCCAGCAGAAACTCTCTCAAGTCAAGGAACCATTGAGTTTTCGGCATAGGAGAACTAAGCATGATAGTTATGTCGGACTCCAGTTCCTCTGGGACCGTTCTAAAAGACAGGGAAGGTAAACAACCCGAATATACAAACTTACGAAGTCTGGGAACATCAAACACAACCCTCAACGGATTACGTCGTTCAGTGAAGCTTATGCACTCAAGTGAATTGCTACAAATTTCAATTTCAGCATAGCCCATGTAATCATCAAGGGACAAATCCTCAAGACAGGGAAATCTAGACGACAAGTCAACAAAGAAAAGTTCATCACGAATTCCAACACCATTCAGAGTCAACACTTTCATATTACGAAAATCACACACGCCCAATTCCGGTTCTGACACCAGTATTCTTTTAGCACCCGAATGGCATTGGGATAATATCAATTCCTCAATCAATGGACATATAGAAATTATATCCCAAAACGTAATACCAGTAATTTCCACAATCCTTAACCTGAGGTATTTAAGTCTCGAACAATTTACCTTTTGATCCTGCAGATCGATTCTGCAGTTATCCAGAGATAATCTGTCAAGAGCTTCGGATCCAAAGATCTCACCTGGTAGAGGAAAAGTGTACATCCACCCTCCACCGATAGAGAGATCAGTCGCACCGAGTGTCATCGCTTTCAATATCAATTCCTTAGCCGAGGGAACAGTAATCGATCTATAGGCATCGAGTCGCAGCCTGAAACTCTGAATCTTTATGTTCAATTCTTCGTATCTCTGCAGAGTATCCTTCACGAATTCGACAAAGGCAGCGGGATTCAGAATGTCGCGATAAGAGAAATCGAGATTGGGGCGAGTTAAATAGGCGGCGTGCCATGACTTGGAGAGCATGGTTGTTCGAGCGGCCTCTTTTCCGCTCAGAAGAGACTGTATGTGATGAATAATTTCTTCCGGTAGTTGATTTTGGCCGCCGGTGGCTTCAATTTGTTGAAGCTTCTCCATCGGAAACCTAGACCTGAAATTTGGGCGGAGATTTCTGAATGGTCTATTCAATCCTTTGAAAACAATCAATTATCCATATATACTCCCTCTTTCCTTACAACTTAATTGAATTATGTATAATTATTATTATTTATATATATTTATATTATTTTCATAAAAGTATAGTATTTGTTTTTTTAAAGTAATAGTAAATATATATAACTGTAAGAATGTATACAAATGACACTAATGATTAATAAATTTGAATTTATAGTGAACTCGGTTTCATATTAATTTTAATAGTGGTAGTTAATATACATTTATTTTGGATATGGTATTTAACATAAAATAATATTATTAAAAGAATGGCGCTTAGTCTTGTGTGCGTCAGTTACACCGTGCAACTCAAGTTCATTTTTAAAAATTTATACAAAATATTACTGAAAAGTTACACATATTATTATTGAAAAGTGTATCTTTAATGGTGTAACTTTTCAGTAATAATTTGTGTAACTTTTCAGTAATAAATTATACAACTTTTTAAAAATGAACTTGAGTTGCACGGTGTAACGGGTGTACAAAAGACTTACTCTAAATGAATAGATAAAAATAAGAGAAAAGTGGGAATATTATGAGACTCAAATTTTTTTTTTTTGTGAGTATAGTTTATTAAAAAAGAAGAATGTGAATAAAAATTATTGAACAATCAAAAAAGAAAGTGTAAATAAAATTGGTGGATAGAGAGAGTATATACTTTTCACTCTGATCTTATTGAATATTGATATTTTGCAACTAATTTTAGCTTATTATTAAGGGTTAGTTACAAAAAAAATCACAAATTTTAAAGATTTTATCAATGAATTTTTTTTTTTAAATTAGTAATTCGATATACGAATTAAATTACTATAGCAATTTGGTACATGATAAAAAAATTCAATGATATTTATAAAGTTACACATAAGTGTTATTCAGAATCATCACTAAAGACACGTGCAAGTCATGTTAGCTGTCAATCTAAAAGTTTTTTTATACATCAAAATATATTTTTATTGGATTAGTCTTGTATGCACAAGTTACACGGTGCAACTCAAGTTCATTTTTAAAAAGTTAAACAGATTATAACTGAAAAGTTAAACAGTTTATTACTGAAAAGTTAAACTACGAACGATACACTTTTTAGTAATAAACTGTTTAACTTTTTAAAAATGAATTAGAGTTGCACCATGTAACTGGTGCACAGGAGACTTACTCATTTTTATTAAACATTGCTGAATTATATTTTAATTAATATATTTTTATTAAAGATTGCTAAATTTTATTTATAACAATATTTTTTTTAAATTATAATAAAATGATCTAATAAAATATTGTGTTCTTGTTTTTTTTAACATACTTATATAATAAGTTAATCTATAGGTGGAATAAAATAAATCTTTCTGAATTATCTTTAAATATAACAAAATAAATCTTAAATATTTTTTGATTTTCTTCAAATATGACAAATTAAATTTTATGAATTTATTATAATTTTAACCCTATATTTTATTGATTTAATCTCAATCCTATATCTTAATTTTTAAAATTTTATAAATTGCAATCATTTTTACTTTTATATCAACACTTTAATATAATAAATATTAATTAAATAAATCAAATAAAAATTAATTATTTTAAAATTGAATATTATATTTAAAAAAATTATTAATTAAATAATAAAAAAATATAATTTTTATTTTATACTGTAAAATTAATGAATATACATATCTATCTATATATATATATTTAAAATTAGGATAGATGTCATCAACAAATATGCAATGAACGCCCAATGCATATTCAAGATGAAAATATCACTTACACATCACAAATTTAGATATGCAATATAAATTTGTGATGTCGTGAAAGTATAGCAAAATATTATAAAATATGCATTGGGTGTATAGCAAAATATAAATTTATATTTTCGAATATCGTGAAAGTATAGCAAAATATTATAAAAGTTGATAGTCATAGTGATTCGGTTATAATATAAAATTTGATTAAATTGGAGAATATCACGAATAAATTATGAAATATTGTAATATTAAAAAACTCAATTAAAACATGATTTAGTAAACTTTAACTAAAATTATTTTAAATTATTGAAAATATAATATGATTGTATTTCTTAGATTTTATCTCACGTCACAAGTCTACTCTAATGTGCTCTTTTATTTCCGAAATTAATTCAATAATCATTCTCCCACGTCCAAATAAAAATCTCTCACGCCCCCATTAATTACACGCAATGCAATAATGACTACTACATATTTATTCATAGACAACAGATAATATCTGTTATCTATAAAATTTCAGTTATCTAAATGGTGTTATCTATGTTCCCTATCATAGATAACAGACATAATATCCATTATCTATCTTTTGTTCATAGATTACTATATAAATATATTATCTATAATATATTTACCCGTTAACTATATGTGATTCATTTTTCATATTTGCTCATAGATAACTAAATAAATCCGTTATCTATTAATATATATTTTATCTATATTGTATTCGAAAATAGATAACTGATTATATATGTTATCTTTTATAAAAAAATCGATTATCTATTACATATCAAATATTAATATTTTGCCTATTTTTTTATTTTGTGAATTTAAAATAAATATTAAATATACTAAAAGAAAGAGACAACAAATTAATTTAATAAGTTGATCATCAATTCACAAGTCATTCATTAAATTACCAAATATCCAAATACATTTGTCCATAGTACTCAAAATATGATAAACAGTAACTATAAAGTTTTATTAAACACAATTCTTCTAACAGCGATCAACTTAAAAGTCAAAACACTCCTTTTCATCAACTTGAAAGTCTTAGGCCATTCCTTCCACTTTAATTTAAATTTGAGTTAATGAGACATATAAAAGTCTCGAATGCACACGTGCACATAATGTGAAACTTGTCTGTGATCATCTATTGGGGCTACCCCAACTTTTCTTTCTAATACATGGACATTCTCATTCTTTGTTCATGTTCATATTTGCTTGTTACTGTGATGCATTGAACACCACTATTTTATAGAATATTCCCTTCAATTTATTGTGGTATTTTACAATCAATCACTTTTTTTTTTATCGGTAAATGTTAGTTGTTAGTGGTTAGAAGTTAGTTCACCAAGTCTCCATACACTCTTATATCCAAGCTAACCTTATATCTCCCTCCTATTCGTTCCAAAGGGAATTGAACCCGGATCACTCACTCAAGTGAGAAGCCCGGTGGCCAGGTAAGCTAACTCACCTGGTTATTTTACAATCATCACATAACTAAAATAATAACAACATTTACTATTTCTAATGGTTTTCACTTTTCACTAACGAAATGAAGTAAAAAATATATCAAATCTTAAACCTAAAAAATTAAAGCAGAATGAGATTTATGTCATTAACTCTAAAGAGTGTTTAGCTTGGAAATGGAAAACATTGTATTTGCAAAATTTCACACACAATGGGAAAGATACCATTACATAAGTTAATGTTCACTATGTATTCCAAAGACAAATATATGCTTCACGGTAACAAAAGACAGCAATCAACTAGTTTATAAGAATTTTTGTTGCATAAACTTCCATATGGAAGTTTTATTTTGAACCCTACATTCTTTTTTTACTGGGATGATATGGCAATGGACTATCTCTCCTTTATTTTTTCTCTTCTCTCTCGTCTCTTTACTGTCTTGATTTGAAATATATGCATTTTTACATGTATTTTTTTTAAAAAATCTATTTATTTTCAAATTCATCCATCCAAATGTAGTCTTAAGTTCATAAGCTTAACTCAGAAGGATGTATTGAGGGTCAAGTTTGATGTTCCTTGAATTCGAAAGTTCAAATTTTTAGGAATAAGACAAGTATCTAACTCGCGCTACAAACTTCATGGTTCCTCGTGTTGTGAGAATTTCTTCAGTGTTGTTGATTCATGCAATATATTCACTTAGTCATGCATTTGGGATGGTCTATTTAAAGAATTTACACTGAAAATCGATGAAAGTATAAATTTTTTAATATGATCAAAAGATATTTTTTTATACCTTTTAATATAAACAATTTTAATTATTAAATAAGTGTACCGTATATCAGATGCATATGAGACATGCAATTTACATTGATTGCCTTTGTGGTGTAAAAAAAAAAGAAATAAGAAAAATGGTTTCATTGGGATACTTTTAAGTAAAGAGTGAACTTATCATCACTTGCCCCATTTAGAAAGTAATCCGCATCACTTTTGGTGGGAGATGAGATCAATAAGATAAATTTTTATATAAAAATAATTTTTATAAGCTTATCATGAACTAATTTTAAAGTATTAATTATTTGATTATAAGTATCAAAAATCTCATCAGAAGTATAAAAAATTTAAATAAATGATATTATATTATAATTGTTATAGATTTTATCGATCTCAGTTTTTGATACTTTTGATGAATATTTTTATATACTTAATAATATATTTGATATTTTAAAATAATTTTATGATAAACTAATACTCCCTCCGTCCCCTATAAGTTGCTCACAACTTTTGGGCACTAAAAGAAGATTATAAAAATATTGATATATTACATGTGATGTGATGGAGAAAAATGGAAAAGTAATAAGAATAGTGTAAAAAATATTGAAAATAATAATAAAGAAATTAATAGTAGTTTCCTAAAAATATAAAAAAACAAATGAGCAATATATAGTGGAATAGACGAAAATTACAAAATGTGCAACTTATAGTGGGACAAGGGGAGTATAAACTATTTTAAAAAACAAAATACATTATTGCGTTGCGTGTAATTAATGGGGGGAGTGAGAGAATTTTATTTGGATGTGGGAGAATGATTATTGAATTAATTTCGGAAATAAAAGAGCATATTAGACTTATGACATGAGATAAAGTCTAAGAAATGCAATCATATTTTATTTTCAATAAATTAAAATAGTTTTAATTAAAGATTAGGGATTAATGATTTATAAGTCCTATAACTTTATTTCATTTTAAATTGGGTCCTTTAGATTACACATTTTGATTCTGATTCTATAAATTAGAAAATACTTTGATTTTGGTCCTTTTACAAACTTATTTTGATTTTGGTCCTGTAAATTTGTAAAAGGATCAAAATCAAAATATATTCAAACTTATAGGATTAGAATCAAAATTTATAATTCACGTGAACCAAATTCAAATTTTTGACAAGTTATAGGACAATTTTTTTTAATCTCTACATATTACTAAATCATGTTTTAATTGAGTTTTTTTAATATTACGATATTTCGTAATTTATTTGTGATATTCTCCCATTTAATCAAATTTTATATTATTTGTAACAAAATAAAATTTATCTATATAAAATTTAACTAACCAATCACATAATGACACGTGTCATTATGTGATTGGATAACCTATTAATTGAAATGGATTGGGTAGGTGATACCGTGTCTATGTTGGTTGCGCTTTTGATTTTCTTTTTTTATTTTTTAAAATAATGCAATCGGTTGCATTTTCCTTGCCGATGTGGGTAGTCTAAGAGAGGGAGAGAGGTGAATGAAGAGAAGGAGAGAGAGGGGTCCGATCGGAGAGGGGAGAAGAGAGGTCCTGGTCCAGTTTTTTTGGGCGTGCAACGGGGCACCACCATAGAAGGTTGGAGGCGTTTCACGATGTTAGGCCTAGGTTAATTTAATTTAATTTTTCTTGTAGGACGGCTCGTGCAAAGTAGCTCTTGGATCAAGTGGCAGAGGTGGTGTAATTACTTCTCTTCCTAGTGAAATTGAGATAGTGTCACCTAGGTTATATTTAGATAGTAGAGGTTTGATTACAAGTTCTTGTTTACTGATTTTTTTCCTTTTTTCTTTTTATTTTTGAGTTAACTAATATGGATTTGTAGTGTGTTTTGGGGTGTATTTTTTGTTGTGTTTTGATTGTAATTTAGTATTTTTGTCTTTTTGGATGTGATGATGGTTTTGGTTATATTATTGTACAAGAGAAATGTAGTATTATCAGACAATAAATTAGTATAATAAATATCAATATAGTACAGAAGTGTATTCAATAATACTATATCTCGCCTGAAAAGAGATTACCCGAAAAATAAAAAATTAATAAACTAATATGGATTTGTAATGTGTTTTGGGGTTATTTTTGTTGTATTTTTTTTGTTGTGTTTTGATTGTTATTTTAGTATTTTTTTTGTCTTTTTGGATGTGATTGTGGTTTTGGTTATATTGTTGTACAAGAGAAATGTAGTATTATCACACAATAAATTAGTATAATAAATATCAATATAGTACAGACATGTATTCAATAATATTATATCTCGCCTGAAAAGTGATTAGCCAAAAAATAAAAAAAATAGTAAATTGTGAATAGTATCAGTTATAGTATATTAAATGTTCTACAATACAAACTACTCCCTCCGTCCATGAAAATTAGTTCACGTTGCCTTAAATAGTCGTCCACAATAAATAGTCTACCTACCCAAAATGGAAAATTTTCAATCATTATTTATATTTTTTTATACACATATACTCACTTTTACACATTACATCAAATACTTTATTAATAATTAACACTTCTTTATACTAATACACTCACTTTTACACATCAACATCAACTTTTTCTTAATAACCGTGCACAACTAAGGTAGACTAAATATCATGGACGGAGGGAATATTATTCAGTAATACAGTCACATTTTCGTCGGAAAATAATAGTGTAAAGAAAGGTTGAATAATAGAGTTATTTTTTTGCATATTGTACCTATTTGAAAATAGTTATTATTTTTGTACCAATCTGTAATTTATAATAATCACTATTTGAAAATAATCACGGATTGATACAAAATTTATAATATATAAATTTGAAAGGGCAACTCTTATCTTTTGTGTTAGCGTGAACAGTAAGGCAAATTTGCACCCATATGTAGTTTTTGAAATTCAAAGCACCTATATGAGTTTTAGTTGTCTAAATAGGATCTCCCTGTAATTGACCCATTTTGAATTTTTGATATATATAATTTTTTTTAGATCTGACAGCTAACATGATGTTATCTTACTGTTACTGATCGCCTGATTTATGGACATTCAAATCTGTACCTATACCAGGAAGGCTGCACGTGTCTTTAGTGGCGATTAGAATGTATGTATAACTGTGAAATTTTTTATCATGTGCCAAATTGCTACAATAATTTATTCGTGTATCGAATTACAAATTTAAAAAAAATTATTTTCATTAATAAAATCTTTAAAGTTTGTGTATTATTTTGTAACTAACCCTTAATAATAAGCTAAAATTGATTGCAAAAATATCAATATTCAATAAGATCAAAGTAAATGTATATACTCTCTCCACCAATTTTATTATCATCTTTTTTTTAATAAACTATAATCACAAACAAAAAATTGAATCCCATAATATTCTCACTTCTCTCGTACTTTTCTCTATTCTTTTAAGAGTAAGTCTCTTGGGTACCAGTTACACCGTGCAACTCAAGTTCATTTTTAAAAAGTTAAACAAAATATTATTGAAAAGTTACACAAATTATTACTGAAAAGTTAAACTATTAAAGATACACTTTTCAGTAATAATATGTTTAACTTTTCAGTAGTATTTTGTTTAACTTTTTAAAAATGAACTTGAGTTGCACGGTGTAATTGGTGCATACAAGACTAAGTCTTCTTTTAATATAATACTATTTTTTGTTAAATGCCATATTCAAAATAAATGTATATGAACTACCAAAATTTGTATAAATCTGAGTTCACTGTAAATTCAGATTTATCAATTAAGTTGTAAGGAAAGAGGGAATATATATGCAATGATGAAAATATCCCGATATTTTTCGGATATATCCATTTTTTGTAGTTATCGATATCGATATTGGATAGAAATGATATTTCCATTAAAAAAATAAAAAAATTCTGTAAATATCGGTATGTAATATCAATATCTTTTATTTATTCCATAAATTAAACCAATATCGTTAAATATTGAGAAAATATAAAAAATTATCGAGAAATAACAATAATTTTTTTAAAAAAATTCCAAAATATAGTATATATATAAATAAATTTATCACAAATATAAAATTTAGGAAAACTTACAGCTAGGGCCAACTTGTATACCAAAAACACATATAAGGCCACCTACTTTTAATTAAAACAACCAAGGCCAAAAAGCGTTTTTGTGTACTATTGAGATTATTTGTGTACTTGTGACTGAACAAATGTACTATAGTTCATTTAATTGTACTCGGGTACTGTTTGAGTAATTATTGCACTGACAGAAGGTGCGATTGATGTGACGTGTGTCACTGTTCACGTCACATCGGTTACTGTACCGGTCACATCACATTATTACCTTAATTTATCAGTAAATCGGTTACTGTTGACGTGTGTACCATTGAACAAATTGGTGTACTAATGTACAAATTAGTGTACTATTGCGATTGTACCACAATAAATCGTATTGTACTAAAGTATTGATTATTGTACTACTACGTCTCGTTTCCGGCAACACAAATTTGTATAATTTCTGGCAAAAACGATGATAATAACTTACATTTACTCATAATATTAATTATTGTACTATTGCGTCCCTTTTTCGGCAACACAAATTTACATAATTTTTCTCGGCGATAGCAGAATTGATACATGAAAATTTCAAAGTGGGTGGGTCTTAAATCATGTCTTTGACCATTTGAATGGAGGAAGGCACAAAACGTGGCACATTTTAAGGCCACGTGACTGGGAAAAGAGGAAAGTGGGTTGAAAAAGAATCCACCGACACCAGCCCAACGCCGGAAAGAGCTAAGTCTGCCACCTCTGCCATCAATTCATCCTTGCTAGACGCCGGAATTTCCAGAGCCACCGTTGTCGGGATCCATGGAAGCAAAGCTTGCTGCCGGAACTCATCACTCAACCCACTGTTCTGCCGTCCCCTATTGTTCGTCGAAGCCATTGAATTGCTCATCGCCACTATCGTCGGAAATTCTACAACCCGAGAGAGCCGCCCATGATCTGCAATTCGCCAGAAATTATGTCGACGGTTCCAAAATTGAAAGTTCCAAAACATAAAATTGAAAGTCCCCAAAACACAAAATTGAAAGCCACAAAATCAATGAAAGCAGAACAGAGACATGACCATCTTCGTCTTGAAAGTGGAAAAAGAAATCGGTGAAAGCAGAATAGAGCCCCAAAATCGGAAATCGCAAATTAAAAATCCCAAATCGACTTACCACCTCCACCGCATCGGCGCTATTGCTTTCCTCCAACGCATCACCTTTCATGACCCCACCTTGCTGCTTCAAGAAAGCTACAAATTTTTTGAGAAAAATTTTCACATCCCTGTATGCACATCAGCAAATGCCTGCACAACTTGGGAATGGGATGTACCTGCTACTTTACCCCTACCCTCTTCAGCAATGCGGTTGTGCGATACAAATACCACAATCCAACGTCAATGGAGGAGTTGTGCGATACAAATACCACATCAGCAAATGCCATACAAATACCTCAGCACCACAATCCAACGTCAATGGAGGAGTTGTG
>JAPKLY010000055.1:150283-197196 GCA_026898435.1 Prunella vulgaris | reverse complement strand
GTTGATGGAAATACCATCTTCACTTCATCATGCACTTTTGGATGGTAGTTGTCGTCCTAGCTTCGTAGATTTGTATTGGTGGAAATGGCAAAGCATATTCTTAAATGAATTCACAGAGTTCGTTTGCAAAATGTTGATAAGTGAAAAACAAAGTATGCCTGCTTTGCACGATCTTGAGGAAGTAAATGTTGAGTTTTTTGAGGATGATGACGTTAAAGGTTGCCGGCCTCTGCCCTACAAGACATTGTCTGATGCTGTAGCTAGGGGTGAGCACTATTCGGTTTTAACCGAAAAACCGAACCGAACCAAACCGAAATAAGAATTTGGTTCGGTTAATTTGGTATTCGGTTCGGTTTTGGTTTTAAATATTTCATATTTTGGTTTTCGGTTTCGGTTTCGGTTTTTAAGATAAAAAAACCGAAAAGCCGAAAACCGAACCGAATTTAAATATATATATATATAATTATATATGTATAATACTATTAGTAAATATATAAATAAATTAAATAAATATTATATTACATATATATAATTACATTACATATAAATAAAAAAAACCCTAACCCTCAAATCAGTAAGTTATCATTTCCAAATTTCCTCCCTCACCCTCACGGTCACGGCGTCTCACTTACAGAAATTCCCTCCCTTACCCTCACGCCGTTCACCCCATTCCCATCCGTCGCTGTCCGCCTAAGCTCACGGCGGGCGGCCACCAAGTCACCACTTCCCCTCTCCCTATTTTCGCACACACAATTTTGACTAGTGATATTTCGGTTAATATGATTTTGAACCGAAACCGAACCGAAAATTTCGGTTTCGGTTTTTTCGGTTTTAATGTATATGGTTCGGTTTTTTGTTTCTAATAATAATAAATTCGGTTAGGTCGATTTTGGTGATTTAGTTCGGTTCGGTAACCGAACCGAGCCATGCTCACCCCTAGCTGTAGCACATTTGGGAAAACTTAAGATCAAAGTTTGTCTCCATTTGAAATGGGGTGGAAGTGTTTGACATTCAAATTATGTTTATACATAACATTGAAAATCAGGATCAACACAACAACATATCATTTTTAACTGGTAGATACACACAATTCAACCTATTTATTTGTATCATACCTAAAATTCATCAAATTATTTCTCAAAATTCCACTTATCACTCAAGACACAAGACGTTGATCCGAGGAAATAAGGCTAAAAACCACCATATCCCTGCATTCTCCCTTCACAATAACATACTTCCTCAGAACACCTTCTCTCACAAATCCAGCTTTCTCCAACACCCTCTGAGGTCCCTCATTATCCACATCCACATCCACAAAAGCTTCAACCCTCTCCAAAAAATGCCACTCATCAAATATGACACTTGCCACCATTTTTACAGCCTGAGTGGCAATCCCTTTTCCCCAATGCTCAAATTCTACCACATAGCCAAGCTCAGCCCTGCATCTCCGGTCGCCGTGGCCTGGCAAGATGGAGATCGTCCCGATGGCACGGTTGTCGAGACAGATGGCTCGAAACCAAGGGTGGGGAAAGGCGTTGGTGGTGAGGAAATGGAGGGCTTGATCTTTTGAAGTGTATGAATCCCAAGTGCAGAATTTGGTTACTCTGTCATCAGTTGCCCATGCCATGAAATCATCTATGTCTAAGAGGTGCATGGTCCTTAGGGTGATCATTGGTGGATCTTGATCACCTGAGTTTCTTGATTCTTGGGATGATGATTTGATTTTAGACATGCTTGTTTGATTTTTATTTTTATTTTATAAAAATAGAGTATATATAATTAATGTAGTGTGTGATGTATATTGTGTGGTAGACATGGGGTGATAGGATTGGTGAGCACGTAAGAAGGAGAAGTCAAACTTGTGTAGTGATTTAAGTAAACAAATTTGAGTGATTGGAACAATATTTATATTTAGTGTTCTTTTTATATTAAAATAGTTCATAATATGAAATTGTTTTAACATATTAAATATTTGGTTAAATGAATTAAAATATTTCATCACATATATCAAAAGTTGGGATCAATAAAACTAATACTCCCTCCGTCCCGTAGGAATTTGCACCCTACGGGACGGCACATTTTTTAAGAAAAAATAGTTTTATATATAAAGTAGTGATATATGGGTAAATATGTGTAAAGGTTTGTAAGTGTGCACGTAAATCAATGCTTCTTTTTTTAGTAGTGTGCAAATTTGTGTGGGACGTCCAAATAAAGAAAGTGTACAAATTCCTGCGGGACAGAGGGAGTAACAATTATAACGTAATATCATTGGCCCCAATTTTTAATACATTTGATGAAAATTTTTATGCTCCAAATTAAATGTTTGATACTTTAAAATTGATTTATGATTATTTCCATACAAAAGTTTGCCTTATATTTATAGTTTATACCGATAGAAGAATAAGGAAATTTCCTGTGAATAATTGGGCAATTGTAAAAGTTCAAATAGTGTCATATGAAAGATGCAGTGCTAGAATTTTACTTTTTTTTTTTATGCTATATTCCACTCATCCAATATAACTCTTTTTTTAGAAAATAAATTTATTTATTACTCCTTTCGTTCCAAAATAACTTTCGCATCTTTTTTATTTGAACGTCTCACACTAATTTATATATTTTTAAAAAAAAAATTATCTATTTGTATGCATATTTACAAAATGATATATATAATTACTCATGTATCATAATTTTATATTATTTAAATTTTGAAACTTTTTGAGTGAAGGAATCTTTGGATTTTTCTCTAGGAACCCTAGATTTTGATTTGAGTATTTTACCCTCTCAAATACCTAGCTATGAATAGGTGAGAGTGTGAAGAGATGTTGAGCAGTAGCGTGAAGATGATGAACGGAAAATCGCCAGGCAAAATGTAAAATTGCTAATTTTACGTGACAGTAACAGGTTAATTTACCTTATACTGCCGGTAAAAGGATCATTTTAATAATATTTATAAATTTATAGGATCAAAATTAAAATGTGTAGTTCATGAGATTCGAAATCAATCGATAGGTAACGGAGTTAAATAAAAATGATATAAAAGAATATATATACTCGAAAAATGATCACATGTTCATTAGGGGCACAAATTTATATGCCCATTAAGAATATGATAATTTATCCACTAGTGAGTTATGTATATACCCATCCATACTTACAAAAGATGCTGCACTTTTAATATACAAACCTTGATTTTGGTACGTTTTTATCAAAAAGTTGACTAAAATTCGAAAAATATTTACCAATAAAGTACTTTTGAGATTTTGCCAAAAAATAAATATTCATCACTTTTTTATTAAAATTTCTATTGAAATTTTGATAAAAATATGTTTAGAATATAGTGAATATGTTTAAAGTTGGCGTTTTTAATAAAATTGAAGAGGAAGATAGTTGTGGATAGAGATAATCTAATTTTTCGATTATATTGTACAAGGCCCAGGTTATATGCACCCACATTTGTTATAAGTACACCCACTTTATAATTTTATTAATTAAAAAATATATAAAATATAATAAATATTCTATTGACTTTTTCTCCCTAAATCTGTACACCCACGTTAGTTATCGGAACAACTCCCAAAAGCATAATTTTTTTAAAAAAATACAAATATATTAAATAATTATTTTTTTAAAAACAAAAAAAAGTCCCAAATAAATGGAAAATAATAAGCAAAATTAAAGTAGTTTTTTTTTTACTTTTGAAAAATTTCCAAACAAAAATGAAAAATGTGAAATGAAAAGCACAAAACAAATAATAAATAAAAAATAATAATATATCTTTTCGATTATATTTTTTAAAAATTCAAAAAATAAATAAATAGGTGTAATTCAAAAATTGTACTTTATTTTGGATAACCAGAATAAAAAAATAAATCATTTACTTGAATGTAAAAATAGAGATTGAGAGAAGAGATGGAGAGAATGAATGAAAATTGAAGAAGAAAAAAAAATCACCGTTATTCTTACCTTTTTCTTTTTATAGGGGTGTCATTGCAGTGAATGAGCAATTGTTGAAGTTTGAGATAAATTTTAATGGAGAGTAGGTGTGATGTGAGAAATTACGCGGCTATGTAGTGAAGGTGAGAAAAGAGAAAAGGAGATAGAAAGAGAAACGTGAGAAGGAAAGTGAAAAAAATGGGCAATGAGAGAGAAAGTGGGTGCACAAAAAAAATAAAAAAAGGAATTAAAATAATATTTTAAAAATTGATAATTTATGAGGTGTGTACTACAAACAAATGTGGTGCATATAACCTGTGCCATTGTACAAAGTGTAATGGGCCTAGTGCCTTCCAAAGAGGATGTTAGGCCCAAAATAAATCAGCTGCCTACTTAATGGGCCACTATTTAACCAAAGGGCCCAACAATATACCCCTCCGACATTAATAGATACCCCCACCCAAAATATATTTATTTTATTTTTGATATATTTTATTAAAATTTACTCGATATTTCAACAAAATGTGTGAAATATATGTTTGGAAAAATCTTTAAAATATTTTGTCAGTAAATATCTGTCAAACTTTAATTAATTTTTTTTATAAAATATATACATTAAAAAAATTATTTTATTTTTGATATATCTTTATCAAAATTTAATCGATATTTCAACAAAAAGCTGTGAAATTTATATTTGGAAAAATCTTAAAAATATTTTGTCAGTAAATATCTATCAAACTTTAATTAATTTCTTGATAAAATATAGTAAAAATAAAATATATACATTAAAAAGTGTTGTATCTAATAAGTATGGAGGGGTATATAGTCCGGGCCTTAACGAAATTAACATATCACATATATCCTCTGCATGGATTTTTCACCACCTTTAAATTATAATATGCACATTTTATTTTAAATATTCAGTTAAATTAAATTTGTATACTTTACTTATATGAACGAATACTTTTTTTTGCACTGAATATATACATTTCAATTATACTAATTTATATGTTCCAGATGAGTTTCATGCATGGATGGAGTCATAAATACTATCTTATTCCCAGATGATATTGTGGTGTCTTTTGGACACGTAATTTAATAAAAAAGTATAAAAATATATTTTTATGAATATTATATATGTATAGTGAGAATTGAGTTTAATAAATAACTTATATTTTTAGATATGTAAATTTTTTATGGGACAGATTAAAATAAAAAATATGCAATTTTTTTATTTTATTTTTTTTGAACAGAGGGACTAATTCTTTCCACATGAGTTCACTTTTTATTTAATGGTGTCGCATCTTGTCCCGAGCGCATATATTATTTATTGCACTTTGAGGTCTATTCCTAAGAATGCATTTATATTGGCGTGTTTCATTTTTTGGCTTAAACAAATTCAATCTTCCATCATGGACATGGTGATGATGTAGGCACAAGAACATTGATTAAATTGAGGTGGGTCCCATTTTTGGTGACCACATTATTTCATTCTTTGGGTTACACAAAAAGTCTTCATGAGATGACAATTGAAATCATACCTTATCGATCAATTATAAAAGTAATAACAGTTTAATTATTATCACCGTTATTTATATATATATATAATCACTTTTATAAAAATAAATTTAATTTTTTAAATATTAATAGCATATACTCCCTCCGTTCCATAATTGTTTTCGCACTTTCCTTTTCCGTCCATCCCACAATTATTTTCACATCCTATAAATAGAAACTATTACTTTAACTTTATCCTCACAATCTAACTAATCTCATTATTTTAATAATATAACTTTACACAACACTCTACTTTTCTTAAAAAGTGTGTCGTCCCAAAGGTGAAAACACCTCTGGGACGGAGGGAGTATATAACAGCGATATTAAATATATATAACAGTGATAATTTATATACATATATAACAGTGATAATTGATAAACATGAATTTACCGTGAACTTAAATTCATACAAATTTTTGTCATATAATAATTAGCTAAATATTTATTAGTATATATATTGCATTTGATAAAAGACATATATTTTAATACTAATTTAAACAAAAAATATAATAATTAGCTAAATATTTTATTTGAGACTATCTCATGACTCGGCAAATAAAATATATAGTATTTTTTAAAAAATTAATAAATATCTTTAATAAAAATGCAATCAATTTTTAAAAAATTTAATAATAAATTTAATTAAATGTAACAAGATTTTAATATATAAAAAAATACTATCACTTTTTGTGGTTATTTGTTTTTGCTATATAGTGGTTGCTAATTGTAACACAGTGGCTTTCACTATTAAAAGAAATGATATTTAACACTGTTTTCAGAACCGGATCGAACCGGCCGGTTCAACCGGTTGAACCGGGAACCGGTCACGGAACCGGTCCGGTTACATCCAAAAAACAGTTTTTACGGTTGAACCGGTCAAAACCGGTCAAACCCGCTCAAAACCAGTCAGAACCGCTCAAAACCGGTTGAACCGGTCGAACCGATTATTTTTAAAAAAAATATTAATATTTATTTTGTTTACTTATTTTTATTTATCTTCTTAATCCTAATCAAATCAAAAGCAAAAAACTTATTTTTCACAAAAAAAAAATCTTTAGAGTGAAGTATTAAAAAGAAATTAAAGAAAACATACTTTGATTGAGTTATTTTGTTTGTTTTGTATTTTGTGTTATTATTTTATGATTCTATTGTATTGATTTAATTTTATAAGTGGATATATATATTATTTAACATAGAAAATATTTATAAAATAGGTATAAATTATTTTAACGGTTGAACCGCCGATCCAACCGGTTGCCCTGTCCGGTTTGGTCACCGGTCCGGTTATGAAAACACTGATATTTAATTAACAGATATCATGTTATTTATAGTACTCCAACTAAAAGTCTTTAATAGTATAATTAAGTTTTGTTATTAAAGAATATTTTTCTATCACTAAATTTTATAAACAAGAGAGGTAATAATATTTACATTTTGTCAATAAATATCAATTTTTTTATAATATCTTTAGTAAATATAAGGATGAGCCATGATAAAAGGAGTGACATTTAAAAAATATACTTAAATTATATGTACATATTACATATAAGATAAATTATTTTTAATACACTAATTATAATTGGGCCCTACAATAATTCAGCTAGTGCAAGTATAACCACACATTAATTTACTAAGGTAATTTTGTGGATATAATTACATTTCAGCTTTCTTACAGTTGTCACGTTACGAGGATGCATGAATATACTATTACTTGGTGATAGCTCCAATATATATTACTCCCTCTGTTCCACAGGAATTTGCACACTTTTCTTATTGGGACGTCCCACACAAATTTGTACACTACCAAAAAAGAAAACATTGATTTACGTGCACACTCACAAACCTTTATACATATTTACCCATATGCCACTACTTTATATATAAAATAATTTTCCTTAAAAAATATGTCGTCCCGTAGGGTGCAAATTCCTACTGGACGGAGGGAGTAGTTAAATAGCTAATCAATGTTAAAGTACCTTTCATTTCGTGATGGTGCTCAACCATAAAATAGTTGGCCTTTTCTTTTTTAACATTTGTGTAGTAGTATTTTATTTAACAAGACTAATAAATAGTAGTATTTTATTTAGCAAGACTAATAAACTTCATTATATTATATCACTCATAATGATTTTAAATAATATTCATTTCAAGTCATCTAAAAATATATTAATGATAAAATTTTATCCACTTTATTTAGGTTAAATACAACAATATGTAAAAAGCTTCATCGGAAAAAAGAAAAAAAATCATCAATATTAAAATTTAACTAAGATGAAAGGCATAGGTGAAGTATGAGTTTTATGGACCAGACAGTATTGATGTATTTCCTCCGTTCTAAGTTTATCTTCATATATTATATTTTTTGTGATGAGAATATTAGAAAATGTGAAAATAATTTTAGGACGAGTGATTATAAATTTGTAGTAGTCGAAGAGTGTTGACAATGATAACATATTGAGCTGTTGGCAATCCATAATCGTGAACTCACTCCCAAGTTTTAGCATGTCGGTTTGGAGTAATATTAATTCAAATACGACACGCTAAATTGTATATTCTTTGCAATTAATTCTTGAAAATTTATATATATTATGTAAGTGCACACAAGAAATTGTATATTCTTTGCAATTAATTCTTAAAAATTTATATATATTATGTAAGTGCATACAAGATTCAATCTTATTTTACTACTTTCTTCGTAGCTCAATATACTTTTGATTTACATTTTTTTTTATCATTTCTAAAAATTGCTATTCATTTTTACTTTTTATATTTTTTATTTTTTCATCATATTATTTATATTATAATTATTATTTTAGTATTTGTCATAAGAGTAAGTCTCTTGTGCACCAATTACTCCGTGCAACTCAAGTTTATTTTTGAAAAGTTATACAAAAATACTACTGAAAAGTTACACAAATTATTACTGAAAAGTTACACCATTAAAGATATATTTTTCAGTAATAACATGTGTAACTTTTTAATAATATTTTGTATAATTTTTTAAAAATAAATTTAAATTACACTGTGTAACTAGTGCATTTAAGACTAAAGTTTTTTTTTAAAATAACACAAGAATGGGTGGGAGTATATGTTTCCCTAATTATGGCCAGTTTTGTGGTCCCCAATTCCCCATATATATCTTCACTCACTCCTACGTCACCCATTTCACTTTTCTTTATTTATTAGTATCTCCAAACCTAATTATTTGATAAATAGTCCACATAGACATCACATAGGTCCTATCCTATCCTATCCTATCCTAGGTGAAAATCTATAATGATACTCCATCATTTTGAGCCAAGTAAAATTGTTGGCTTATGTATGTTACCCTTTATTTTAAGGGAGCTTACATGTACAGAAAATGCTAAATACCAAATAATGACACAGTATGAAATCGAAGTATTTGATTGAAAAATTTGTAAAAAAATTCCTACGTCATGCAGTCGTATAATACAATTTAAATTTATTTTTAAAAAATGTAAATTATTTTTATGAGCAATTGCAACAGTTTGTAATAAAAATATCTAATTAAAAATTAATGAATATAGAGTTTGAGTTATAAAGAAGTGAAAATTTTGGATTCGGATCCCCTCCATTTAATATTTCTTCAATTTTCTCCATTCAGTGTAAATGTCATCATTATCATGTGTATATATGTATAATTAAAATAATTAATATATATATATATATATGGAACCCATAATAATAAATGATATTTACATTGAAAGGAGAAAATGGAGGAAATATTAAATGGAGGGAATTCAAATCAATTTTTTTTTGAAGGGGTGTAAGGAAGTATAGGATGTATGCTAAGTTTCTAACAAAATGGGAACTTTTATTATTAATTTAAAAAAAGCAAAATATAATATAATCTCAAATGGTTGGAGCTCCACATCTAAGACCCTGAGATCTTGACTTCAAAACATGACGGGAGTTTCGGCCCATCGGACCAAAGCATATTCACGAGTTGAGTCGGGTCAGCCCATTTTTAATTGGGTCTATAAAAATATAGTCAGTCCAGCCTAAATGTCGGGTAGGCCGCGTCGGGCCAAAATTACCAACTTTTACATGTAAATGTGTCCATCGGGTCAAGACATACTCACGGCCCAGGCCGGTCCATTTTCAAATCAGGCTTGTAAGCCCATCCCAAATATTGGGTAGGCCAAGTCGGCCCATCGGACCGAGCCAAAATTTCCAGCTCTAGTGCCCAACAAAGTATGAAGTTTAATTCGGAATGGAGGGAGTAATATTTAAAGTGATAAGTGTTATTTTATTGATAAAATAGATATTACCTCAGTCCTAGAGATTTGCACAATTTTTTTATCTGAATGTTCTACATTAATATGCACATTATTAAAAAAAAATTAATTTATGTGTATATCCAAAAAAAATTACATATATTTACTTATATATCAATATTTTATTTAAAAAATATAAAATTTAAGGGGTGTAGATTCTCTTTTCTACTTTACTAAAATAATAAAGTAACATTTTGTAATATTTTGCTAAATCTAGAAGTAAAAGTTGAGTTTGAGAATATAACAATTAAGTTTGGGACACTGCGAGTTCTTTTTAGTTATAACTTATACTCCCTTCGTTCTAGCCAGAATTTGTAATTTTTTTTAATGTCCCACAGTTTTAAAAAAGAAAATCATTTCATAAACATTATCCTCACAATATTTATATATTTATAAAAAATATCATTATCTTTTTATCTTTGTGACTCACAATCCAACTAATTTCTTTACTTTTTTTTATATAATATTTACCAAATTACCCATCAAAATAATTTTTTAAAAATATTTGTGTTATTCCCCATGCAAATTGATATGTGATGGGGAGTGTATAACTTTTCATAACAGCTCATTTTATACATTATTTCTAAAAATATGTACAATAAATAGAGTATCATTGTGTGGTATAAAATTATATTATTAAAGTAATAAAATTTGTTGAATTAATATAAAAATAATACTCCCTCCGTTCACGAAATTTATGCTCATATTTTTGCACGTGGTTTAATGCAATATGTCAGAAGGTATTATGAGATATTGTGAGGTCCGTTTTGAGTAAGGAAAGTATTTATGGAAAGTACATATGATATACTTTTCATAAATATTCTCTTTATTCAAAACGGACCTCACAATATCCCGTAATACCCTCCGACATATTGCATTAAACCACGTGCAAAAATATGAACATAAATTTCGTGGACGGAGGTAGTAATATTTTTACATAAATGTATGAATATTATAGGAATAAAGTTGACAACTTAAAATAATTATTTTTATTTGTAAAGTATGTTCAAGGAACGGCGTAAGTACTATAGTTTCACTTGAATCGATTTGAATTGAAATTCTCTTTTTATTTATAAATGAAATAGTACAAAAAAAAACACAAAATTTCTCATTTTTATATTTGTCATTCCAATATTTTTTTTTAAATTTAATCGAAGAAACCGTATGATGTGCAACATATGGCTGAAAATGGAGAGATACTGGTCCTCGGGTTACAAACGAATCAAATAATTTTGATTCGATTCGATATTCATATTCGAATTTTGATATTCGTATTCGAAATTTTATGATTCGAATTCGATTACAAATATTCGATTCGATTCGATTATTATTCAAATACGAATACAAAATAATGATATTCGATCCTATATTCGTAAATATTCGATTAAATATTTTTTATAAATATTATAATGATAATAGACTTAATAGTTAGTATAATTATTGTTATTATTATTATTTTAAAATTATAGACCATTAGAGATTTATGACTACTATAATTACTATTATTTTAAGAATGTAAGCTCATTAGATAATAATCTAGATATCATATGCACCTATATTTCAAACTCTTACACGAGGGTTGTAAATGAATCAAATACTTTTGATTCGATTAGGTATTCGTATTCGAATTATGATATTCGTATTCGAATTCGATTCGAATTCGTTTACAAATATTCGATTCAATTCGATTATTATTCAAATATAAATACAAAACTATGATATTCGATTCGATTCGTTTGCCTATCCTCGAGTGGCTCAACAGTAATTGAGAGAGCGGTGGGGATGGGGAGCAGTTCTCCTCTTGCAAAGAAACTGCAATAAAAAAAACTACCAATAACAAGAGAGAGAAAGAGGAGAGAGTGTGTGTTTGGATTAATCGAAGCCACTGATTTCGATGCAGACAAAAACAAGACCTAATTTATCTTCCCGTTTCTCTCTGTAGTTATCATGGGCATGCAATCAATTTTACAGAGAAGGATTAAATAAAACAAGGGAAAGAAATTTATCTTTTCAGAAAAGTGCACTCCACTGTGTGAAAATAGTGTTTTTTATTTTTTAATTTATTTTTTCAATTCTCATGTACTTTTGATTTTATGGGCCTTGTCTGCATATAAGGTGCTGAATCTTTATGATGAATAGAGGCCATTTTCGGCTCAAATAACAATAATAGTGGAGGAAGAAACAAACAAAACTAGAGAGAGATAGGAGAGAGAGAGGGTGTATTATTGGTTGATGAAAAATATATATTTATTTTTTTGTTTGAATGTATTAATGTCTAGTACTGATGATGACTACTGAGGTGCTTCTATGTCGGTTCTGAGAGAGTAAAGCGATTCTCACTCGGGGAGAAAAATTAGAGAATATTTGCGAGAAATTCGGGGAAAAAGCTGAGAAATGTTTTTTTATTTCTTTGAATGATTAAATCACTGATTCATATCCAAGAAATCGTTGTATTTGTTCTTGGTTTATTCAGCTCGAATTGGGCGACTGTGGCTCTTGATTATTTCAGGTCTGTAACCCCCTCTCTCTCTCTCTAAAATGTTGAGAAATTTGAAATTTTTTTATTGATTTGCGTGCAGATAATTGTTGATTTGAAGATTGTTGGGCACTTTTTGGAACAATCAGTGTGATGGCTGATTATGAATCTTTACAATCATCTAAGATCAATTACAAACATCTCACTTCTTCGATCTTCACTTCACCCAGATTGTTCACTGGTTTAGTCTCTAAAAGCTGTAATGATATTGATTCCACCATGAATAGCCCCACTTCAATTCTTGATTTCAAGCCATTTTCTCCTCTGAAGAACACCCCCAAATCCCCCAACAGACAACAATGTAAGAATCCTTGGGAGAAATTCGACTCTAAGGTAGTTGGTTTAGCCCTTGTAGATGCCCTCATTGATGAGAAACCCGACCCGGATTCATCCAACCCCGGTAACCGGATGGTTGTTTTCGGGTCACAGCTGAAGATTCAAGTGCCTCCCCTGCCTTCCTCTGTTTTTTCCCCTGATGAATTGCCAAATTCCCCTTCTGATTTTGGAATTAAGACTAGGAATTCTTTTGTAGGATCGTTTTCGCCCCGATTTTCGCCTTCCCCTGTGAAGAAATCCCCTTTTGGCTCGATGAATTCGGGCTGTATAAGCAGTCTTTCTGCTAGTGAAATGGAGCTCTCTGAGGATTATACTTGTGTGATAAGCTATGGTCCTAATCCTAGGACTACTCATATATTTGATGATTGTGTTGTTGAGAGCTGCTGTGGGGTTGTTAAGTTCTCCGAATCGAGGAAAGAAAGTGCAAGCCTGTCGGTTTCGGATAGGTCGATGAGCTATCCATCTGAGAGTTTTCTGAGCTTTTGTCACAATTGCAACAAGAATCTTGGACAAGGGAAAGACATTTACATGTATAGGTGAGTTTGAATTGATCAAACTCATGTTTTAAGTGAGTTTTTATGGGAACTGATGAATTCCTCTTATCTATTTTGAGCTTTTTTTGAGTTGGTTTAATATCAGTAAGATGATCACGTGGACATAATTTAGTACCTATTCAAATGTTGTCTATGTTAGTTACTTTTGATTGAACATAGTAATCCAGAATGGCGCGTGGCTTGTGTTCGATTGTGGATGCATTTCGTTGTAGGGAGATGATGCTCGACTGTCGTTTTAGACATTTTGTAGCATAATTTGTACTAATTCAAATGTTGTCTGTGTTAGTTACTTTTGATTGAACATAGTAATCCAGAATGATGTGTGGCTTGTGTTCGATTGTAGATGCATTTCGTTGCAGTGACTGTCGTTGTAGGAAGATGATGCTCAACTGTCGTTTTAGACATTTTGTAGCAAATGCATCTTCAATGTTGTCTATGTTAGTTAGTACTTTTGATTGAACATAGTAATCCAGAATGATGCGTGGCTTGTGTTCAATTGTGGATGCATTTCGTTGCAGCGACTGTCGTTTTAGAGATTTTGTAGCAAATGTATCTTCAATGTTGTCTATGATAGTTACTCGAGTAGCACTTCTGTGAGCTTGGTTCACACGAACTTCATTCCATTTCGACACATTTACTAAATGGGCAAAGCCTTATATGCATTGGATTCATTTAAGTTTGTTCGGTATGATCAATGGAGTGCAGATTTTTGAACCAAGTTCGTACAAGTTTTTATCTAGTTTCGTTTGATTGAACTACAAACTAACTTCAGAATGTCGGATGAGTTTTTTGATCAATTGTGACGTTCTTTCAGGGGCGAGAAGGCATTTTGTAGCAGCGACTGTCGTTTTAGGGAGATGATGCTCGAGGAAGAGAGGGCCCCGGAAACTTCAGACTCCGACGAAGCTTATGGTACTCCTTCGTGACACATCCGTCGTTAGTGCACTGGTAATTTTCGTCGTTTTGATCCCAATGAAGAGGTGAATCCATTGTAGAGTTCATTCATAAGGTGCTGATGAACCATTTCAAGATTGTATAATACTCAATGCTGTAACTCTAGTGTGTTGTGGTGTTTGTTTTTGGAGTCTGTGTAGATGGACTTGGAATCAAAGATTTTGGAATTGATTTTTATTTGATGATGTTAACCTTTTGATTTTCAATCGTAAAATGATATTTATTTTTGAACTATAGTTTACTTCGATTGTAAGGAATTATAAAGCTTACTGTTAATAACAGGTGGATTAGTTCACCTGGCCATAGGTTTCTCATTTGAGTGGGTGATCCGGATTTGATTTCCTCTGACTTGGTGAACTAATTTCTAACTACTAATGAATAATATTTATCGATAAAATATTTTTTCAAAATGTGATTCATCTCAGCTTAAAGCCTAAATTTATAGATACTTGTTGAATTTATTTATTTTTAAATTTTTTTATAATGTGTTAAAATTTAGGAGAAATTTTACAAAAAAGAGATGCAAAGAATCAATTTCCGAAAAAGTTGTCAAGAGCCGATTGACTTGTGCATCGACATAGTTCATAAACCTTGGATGCAAGATTAATATTGTTAAATTAAAATAACTAATATTATTCAGTTAAACATTTGATACTGATCAACTTTTAACTTTTAAGTAATATAATTAATATTATTTGAAAAATAAAATATATCATGGATTAGTTTCACTGAGAAATTTATTTATATTTTTATGTATATTTATAAAAGTATTAGTTTGTTTATTAAAATATACTCCCTCCGTCCCGTAGGAATTTGCACCCTACGGGACGGCACATTTTTTAAGAAAAATATGTTTTATATATAAAGTAGTGGTATATGGGTAAATATGTGTAAAAGTTTGTGAGTGTGCACGTAAATCAGTGTTTTCTTTTTTAGTAGTGTGCAAATTCCTGTGGGACATCCAAATAAGGAAAGTGTGCAAATTCCTATGGGACAGAGGGAGTATTAGTTTGATGGGGATGATGTGTAATGAATAATATGTTAGGCTTAGTCTTGTATGCACCATGCAACTCAAGTTCATTTTTAAAAAGTTACACAAAATACTACTGAAAAGTCACACATGTTATTGAGTTGCACGGTGTAATTGGTGCACAAGAGACTTACTCAATATGCTAAAATTAATTTATAATACACTTATTTTATGTGTGATTCTCAAAAGTGTTAACAAGGGTTGATTGGCTTAGCTAATTATTAAATATTATCATCTCATAATTCAACTATGGTTGGAGATGTCCCATGATCTTGATTGAGAAGATATCTTTCATTTTCTTAATAATGGCGAAGGTATTCTTTAACTCTTTAATCATGACTACTTTGCCTTTTTACTAATAAAGCTTTAGCCCTCCTATTTGGAGAAACTATGTTCTTGCATTATTTGAGTTAATACATTATTAGTGGCTGGCCCATGTTGGTGATACTCCATTATTCAATGACTTTGACAAATTATATATGAAAATATTTTATGATATATTTACCATAATTTTTTTTAAGTTCTAGTTTTATATGCATTAGGTGTATTGTTTGATTTTAAGTAATACTATTATGTAACTTTTTTAAAATACATTTGAGTTGCACGATATACTTGGTGCACAAGACACTTATTCATAAATTCAAGTTTTTTGTTTGAAATATGATATAGGTCAATTTAGCATTATTTTTCTTTTGCAAATCTAGGGCGGAGCAGTTTCATAGTATGAAATTTATACTATTATAAATATTCATTGATATATTTTTATGTGTGTATTGACTTATAACTCCAAAAAAAAAAAAAATTCAAATCGCCTTATAATTCTCTTAATTCGTTCCCAGAGAGAGTCAAATCTGGATTACTCACTACAATAAAAAGTCAAATAGGTAGATGAACTAACCCACCTTATCAATACGTATAACTAACTAATTATTTACATGTAATTAGATGAAATGGTAATGTATCATTCCCTTTGATATGGTTTTGAATTTTTTTTTTCTCATTTTTTTACCTAGAGCTTAATTTTGTCGTTCATGAATTGATTAAAAGCATGCTGCTTACTAACCAATACAACTCACTTATATCATAAATACTAAATACGTTGAATACAAGTATTTTTTAAAAGATGCGAATTAATTATTGGTTGAATGGAATCTGAAATGATTCGATGGTTGAGCCCAGTTGTGTCCAATGGACTATAATAACAACATAAAAGACATGCAAAGTAAAATAATTATTTTAGGGTAATAATTAATTTTTAATTATTGAGAAAATTGTCATATAATTAATATTCCCTCAATCATAATTTTTTCTTTCACATTTTAAAAATAAAATTAATTTTGAAATTTTATTATTTAATTTTATATTTTCATTTTTTTCCCTAAAGAACCATATTTATGAAAAAAGAGTTAGACTTGAGACTGGGGCAAGTATTACATATATTCATCTATTCATAACTAGGTATTGTCACTTGTTTTTCATATATGCATACATAATACTCCCTCCATTTAGTAGGATTTTACACCATACAGGACGAGACACATAGATAAATAGGTGTATAGATTTGTGAGTGTGTGTAAATCAATGCCTTCTTTTTTAGTAGTGTGCAAATTTGTATGGAACGTTTAAATAAGAAAATGTACAAATTACTGTGGGACCGAGGAAGTATCTTATATATGTTATTTAAAAATCAACCACCACCATTTTTAAAGACTTTTTTCAATTCTTGGAATCTATGACTTTCATATATTTTTTATAATTTTATATTGGAAGTACATTTATTTATGGTATTTTAAAATTTTATATTTTCTTAGTTGCAAATAAATTTAGAACCTCCGCATCGATCTAAATAATTAATCAGCATTGTTAATTAAACATGCATCAAGGATTTTTTTTTTTTTTTTGAATCAACCTTTACTTTTGAACTTGAGTTTATACTTTATATGAGTTTGAGTTATAGAGTGTATATTTTAAATTGCAAAATATTTCTAATAGTTTTTTTAACTGACTGTGTCTTGTGCTAGGTAAGATTAAATTGAATTATATTTTATTAAATAATTGGTTCTTTATATCATCTATTAAGTGACTATATATCTCTATATCATCTAAGAAACAATTAATATTAGTCGTTCACTCTAATTATTTTCCAATTTTTTAGTTAATTTAATTTTTAAAATTATAATCAACTAAGAGTAATAAATTTAAATGAGAATAATTTTGTTTTGTTTTGTTTTGAGAATAGGACAAAGATTAATTAATTAAGAGGATAATAATTATTTTTAAAAAGTAAATTAATGTAATCGAATCCATGTATTTTATGAGAAGATAAACATAACTCTAATTGAATTATAAATTAAATAAACAATTGAAATATTTAATGTTTTAGAAGGTGCTCATACTCAGATTGAAACTTAGACCCGAGGCGTTTTGCCAGTTGATGTAGTGGGGCAGATTCAGGAAAAATTCCCAAGTTTATTGTAAGGGTTGGAGCATCCTTTGTTCTCCAATTTTTATAATAAAATTTATTTTCTGTTAAAAAAAAAACTATATAGTAAAAATAGATTGACATAAATAATAGTGATATTCAAAATGGAAGCATTTTAGAACCCAAATTTTAAGGTAAGTCTCAATTTAAGATTTTAATTTTAAAATGTCTTAAATTAAGATTTATATTTTGATTTTTTTCTCAATTTAAGATCTAATTTTAATATCTTTGTCTCAATTCAAGACTCTACCGATTTATCTTTAATTTTTAAAAGCTTCATTAACATAATAATATTTTTTTGTATTTAATTAATTTTTAGGTATAATATATCAAACTAAAAATAAATAAATAAAATTTTATGCAAGTATTTTTTTTTTGACTGAAATTTTTTATGCAAGTATTAAACATACTTTAAAATTTATTTTTTCTGGTTGAACGATGAATTGAAAAAAAAAATTACACCAAATATGAATATTAAATAAAAATTATAATTTTTTAATTTTATATTTTAAATCGTAATTCAAAATAAAATATTATTATGTTTTAAGTTTCTTATAAAAAATTAAATTGAAATAAAGATAAATGAATCGGTCCTTGAATTGAGACAACAATATTAAAATTAGATCTTAAATTGAGAAAAAATCTAAATGTAGATTTTAATTTGAGTCACTTCAAAATTAAAGTTTTAAATTAAGACTTACCTTAAAATTTGGGTCCTAATATGAAATTCTTCCAAAGGAGAATTTATATAAATTTGAACTTACCAAAAATATATATCCAAATAAGTCTTTTATATCTTTTGCTTATTATGTTATGTGCCTCTTTTCAAAGAAAAGGGTATGGAGTGTAGTAATAAATTTTCTTGTCCTTACTCCTTACATTATTCTGGCCCTTTATTGTATTATAAAAGATTTCTATATGTTTATTTTTAAAAATTGAAATTTTGCATTTCTTTTCTGACAAATTTGTGCCTTGGAAGGTATATAACATGATATTATATTAATATGTAGGGACAAAAAAACATGTCTTGGTCCCAAGGTACTTTCATATCTATTTTGTTGAACTAAATAATTTCGGACGGTTTGTAATTATAATATTTATTAATATATTATATATATATAAGTATATATCTCCTATTAATAAATTAATTTTCCTTTACTTATACGTAAATATAATTTATAATATTTTATTAATCAACATTATTTATGGTGTTTTTGTTTCGTGATCAACATTCACTGCATTATCTACGTTAGATTATATATAATAAATATATAATATTTGTAAATTTAGAAAAATACTTCGTTAATTATTATTCAAAAGTATAAAAATGAAAAGCTACACCAATTAGATAAAGCTATAAGTAATATCATTTGAAAATATTTTTAACTTTGAATTCTTATTAGAGATAATCTTTTGTTAGATGGTTTAAGTGAGCTTCACTTTAGTATTTACATCATCTTTAATTTTATAATTCCATTAAAATCTCATCGAATAATAACGTGTGATGAAAATTTGTATAAAAACCGATTTAAGACTATGTATTTCAAATTCACAATCTAAACTTATCATTATATTTGTTTGTGTAAAATATTCATATTGATAGATTTTAAATTTATATAATTTAATTCAAATTCATACTAATGAAATTTTAAATATTTAATAAAATTATATTCTTTAAAATTTATAAATTTCAAATAATTATATTCAAACTGTTTCATTTATTTATGTATTTTTTTTATTCAACCACTTTAAAAGTAAAATTCTTTCACATAAGTCCACCAAGGTCCAAGGGTCCAAGCCCATTTACGCATGTAAAAAAGAAAAAGTAAATAAATAATTTAAAGGAAGAGAATAAATAAATATTTAAATGGATGATATGTGTATTGATTAAAAAAAAAGTCATTATATTTACGAATTGGATCATAATATTTATAAAAAAACATATTTTTTTTCTGCATAAAAATATATTTTTTCTGTAATGAGTCAATTTGTAATTAATATCAATTTTGCAAACTTATTTTGTAATTTTCCTTATTTAAATTACAAATTTATTATCTATGTTGGTAATTATTTTGCTGCAAGTATTTGCCATTTTTCAATTTGAAAACTGGTCGGAAAAGAAAGATGTTGCAGTACCCGGCGTTTATGACCCAGTACCCATGTTCGACGCGGGTCATTCCGACGTCGTATTTGCTCCCCGCGCAGTGGCCGCTGCCCCAAAACGACGAGCTTCTCCTCGCCATGGAAGAGGCCGACTACGAAGAGAAGGTTATTCTCATCTCACCTGCTCTTTTTGCCCCATTTCAAATGTTTGAAATTTTATGGTATATAAGTCTTATCCTTGATTCTGCATACTCTAATTTCATTAAATTCGACGAGTTTCTGTTCTGTTCTGTTCTTGTGTGTGAATCTGAATTTCGATCGTCATTAGGGTTATGGTGCAATTGGGTCACACAGAGAGATGGGAAAACGTGTGATTGGATAATACTTTTGAATATGATATCCAAAATTGATATAATTTCACCATCTTATATGATTCATCGAATTATGTTTATATTTTTTATTTTGAATAGCATAGAGGCGGGCACTTAGTTCAAGTTCTTCTGCGAGAATTATGGAATAGTGAATGACAATGAGAAGGATAGAATTATTGTTATGTTTTGCCCTAATCTTGAAATAAACCAAGTGGAGACCAAAAGAAAGAAAAAAAAGTTGTTGATTAAGTAATAGTGAAATTGATTGAGGGGAGGCAAGATAGTTCATCAAAACGGGATAGTGATTTTGAGATTAAAGTATGATGAAGGTGAATAAATGATTTTTTTAATTTGCATTAGCTGTTACAATTACACCACACATTCTTATCGCCGTTCCCATTGAAGAACTTTGAACCGAACACCCCTTTATCCCTTTCCGAGGATTGGTGAGGAGGATGTGTGTTAGAAATCCATTTCTTTAGAGCTTTAATTTTATCATATTTGGGAAGTATACTGATGGTATTGGAATGTATATGCAATACATAAAAGTGAAGCAACTTGTGACCGTTAGATTAAGCTGTAGAAGTTAGAGCATTTCAAGGACATGGCTGGTGAAGTTCCCCAGTATTGTAGTTACAGCACAAACTGCGTGATTGATCTGTAATTTTGAAAGTTGATTTGTAGTTAAATCCGAATGGTTTATGTTACGAGAGATTGAACTGCAATGCTGGATTGAACACCGCCGTTTTTAGTTTGAATACAAGTTATACGAAGTATTTAGGGTATATTTTCAACTACCAATGAATAGTGATAAACACTTTATTTTTTGACATACCAACTTAGAAAAAGTGTTTATCACTATTCAAATCTTGATTGCAAACATGCCCTTAACGTCGCTTCACTTGCATATTGTTGCAAATGTCTAAATAGAACTCGTCATTTCGTTATTTAGATGTTGTGAAACTAATAATATAGTGTTTGCCTTTCTTAATCATGGTGCTTTTGCAGTGCAATGAGATCAGGAAGACCAATAGCAACTTAACCATAATTGGGAAGACTAAAGTTGATAACGATAAGGAAGAATTTGACAATGATGCAGACGATGATGATGCTGACAATGCAGACGAATCTGAAGGTGATGAATTCGACCAGGAAACTGGTTGATGTACTGCATCCTGTCTTCTTTGGACTTCAAACACGCTGTGCGTCGAAGTTCCAACTAGAAAAGGAGGACCCGCGCTTTGTGAGATGACTGGGTTGTGTGCCATGCACCATTTGTAAGAAATGAGGTATAATATCTTCTCAACGTGAAAATGTATTACCTAATTGTCTCATTGATCACATTTTATATTGTTTCAGCCAAAATATAGATTTTGGGCATGTTTTCAACTTCTATAAAAAGTGTAGAAGTATTTTTTTTTTTTAGTTGGTAAGAGACAATTTTTTCAAAAAAAAAAAAAATGCTTCTATCCTTTTTGTAGAGGTTGAAAACACGTAGTTCATTATTCATTCCCAAATGACAAGTTGCAATTAAATAGCCTTGAACAATAAACTACTTGATCATAAGTAAACATGCTATGATCAATTACACCCTTATCGTATTGAAGGAGGTGGTATTATTCCGATAAACAAAATAAAAAACGTATACGGAAAACCTAAAAACTGGAAAAGACAAAAATTCTCCCAATTTCTCTCTACCAAACCCTAATCCGCCGCGGTCTCCTACACCCAAAAGCCACCTCCGACCGACACCTATATCAATGGCCACCGCACGCACACCAGATCATTCATGGGTAGATCTACACTAGATCGGCGGACATCTGCGTGGTAGACACCGCATCTGAGTGAAAGGGGTAGGATCTTTTCTCCACAGTTCATTACGGTTTCACTCATCTTGCCACCCATCTTTTGCCACCTCTTGTGTTTTCTGTAGATTAGTGGGTTCATCCTCTTCAACGGTGCTGTGGTTACAGTGTTCGGATGCCCCATTTGTTCACTTTGTTTTTTTGTTTTTTCTTTTATTTTTCTTATCTGGTTTTCTTCTTCTGCAGTAGCTTTTCTTTTTTCATATTTTAGTTTTTCGATCTCCTCTATTCTGTTTAGTTGACCTTTGTGTGTTGCCCTCCTTGTAATGAGTTTTGGTTTTATTTTGATGTTCTCGGATTTCAATTCTGGTAGTGTGTTAGATAATTTGAGATCCTTAGGAACCACCTGTTGATGTGCGGGATGGAACGAGATGAATGCATTTTGGTTTAAATGGTGAAGATCACTTCAGTGTGGAGTGATTTATTCGCCATAGAGTTTAAGATTTATAAGTGTATGCTTCTGTTGTAAACTCTCCATCCTCTTGATTAGTTTGGAATAGTTTTTGTATCTCTTATATTTTTTATGGATATATATTTTTATCTTACGAACCAAATATACCTTTAGTTAATTAAGAGATTAGAAAATTGATCTACGGTACTTTAATGCTATTATACACATCGTTTTCATTTAAAAAAAATTACACCCTTATCTACATTGAAGTAAATACACCCCGATTTTAGTGCAAACAAAAGTACGTAACTTTATATTGACAAAAACAATGTATATTGAAAAAAAAATTACAACCCAGTTCAAGTGTAAATTTTCTATTTTCTCATAAGTGCCCTTTAAAACAGTTATTCTTTATTTATTTACAATTTTTTCATTTTCACATAAAAGTTAATGCATGACTCACTATACAGTGATATGTTTTTTAAATAGAAAAAAAAATTATACTGAAATGGAGGAAGTACGTTTTTAGAGAATAAAATGCTACTCCCTCCTCCTCACTATATGTTGCTCATTTTGCTATTTTCGTTGTCTCACTATATGTTTCACAATTGCTTTTTACAGTTCTCTGAAAATTACTATTAATTTCTTTATTATTATTTTCATTATTTTTTAAGCTATTCTTATTACTTTTTCATTTGTTCCGTCATATTACTTATATTATTCATTTTTTTCATCTCATCATCTATATTTTTTAATTTTTATTTTAATTCGTATGTCCAAAAGCAATGAGTAATTTATACCGAAATGAAGGGAATAGTATTTTTTCCAAGGGAGTACACTTTTGTGATAAATGACATGAATAAACTCATAAATAAACTATAAAAATGTAAACGTAATGTGTAAACTGAAAAATAACCAAGAGTACGCAAATGATACTTTGAACTGTTTATCAAGATATTATTTGTATTTTGTATGTATTTTTAATAGTATTAATTGTTTATATGGAGTTGGATGTTCTGCATATGGAGAAGAGAGAAATAAATTACTCCCTTCGTTTCACTATATATTGGTCATTTTGTAATTTTTGTCTATTACACTATATATTGCTCATTTATTTTTTACCTCTTTAGGAAACTATTATTCATTTATTTATTATTATTTTCAATATTTTTTACATTATTTTCATTATTTTTAAATTTTTTTATATTATATTATATATTATATTAATATTTTATATCCTTTTTAATATTAGAGTTTAAAAGTTATTAACAACTTATAAAGGAACGAAGAGAATATTTATCGGGAGATTGAATTGCGAGTGTCCGTGGATAAATGTAATCTTAATTGCTTAGGGTATGCTTGTTTTGGGATTTAAGGGGTCGTATCAAGTCATGACTTTGAAATCCTGAGATGTGAAAATCTTGATGAATAGTAAAAGTGTGTGTTTGTTTTGGGATTTAAGTGTGTGTTTGTTTTGGGATTTTAGTAGGGTAGGATGCTACTTTATGTCAAATCAAAGTGTGATAATGACTGATTTTATTGGTATAATAACGGGTATAATAAGTATTTTATGAATGTTGTGTTGGAAAAAGTAATAATAGGTTTAATAGGTATTTTTAGGTGTAGATTGAGTTTGGGATGTGAAATCCGGATGTTACATCACAAACTCGTGTAGGGCGTGATCGCAAAGTCCTACGTCCATCCGTGCTAGTCCCAAAACAAACATACCCTTAGGGTATGTTCATCTGAGGTAACAATGAAAACAGAGTAAACACAAGGACTTTCAATTGAAACTAATTTTTTGAGCAATAGCTTTGATTATGTATTTGCCTCTACACGCAAGAACGAAAAAATCCTAATTACTCACTATCACGCAAGAACGAAAAAACCCTAATTACTCACTAACTTTACCTCCTATTTTGAACAGCTTCAATGAAGTGAGGTAAGGTAGAGACCCGATTTCAAACTAGGTCGATTCGCGGGTCGATTTGCTGTATTTTCTAAACCTAATCAATAAATGTTGAATCAGAATCTTGCTTCATAAGAATATATATTAGTGAAAAATACACAGAGTTCAAGACTAACCGGAAAACAGGGCCGGACAATGTTTTTGGCCTTGAGCAGAGAAAGCCGTGGTGGCTTGAGGGACACTGGGCTGCCTTAAACCAAAAAAATATGACTACAGCCTATCAACTCACTCTTATGCTCCAAGAAAATAGCTCGAAAATTTCATTAGCCAACACAAGAATGAAATAGTCATATACCTAATAATAAAGTAAAAAAATCAATTCCAAATCACTAAAAATGACTATTGATTTGGAATGATTAAATAGGCAATAACCATTTTTAGTGATTTGGAATTGATTTTTTTACTTTATTATTAGGTAGATGGCTATTTCATTCTTGTGTTGGCTAATGAAATTTGTTCATATTTTCGGGCTATTTTCTTGGAGTATAAGAGTGAGTTGATAGGCTGTAGTCATATATTTTTTGGTTTAAGGCAGCCCAGTGTCCCTCAAGCCACCACGGCTTTCTCTGCTCAAGGCCAAACACACTGTCCGGTCCTATTTTTTGGTTAGTCTTGAACTCTGTGTATTTTTTCAGTAATATCTATTCTTATGAAGCAAGATTCTAATTCAACATTTATTGATTAGGTTTAGAAAATACAGCAAATCGGCCTAGTTTGAAATCGGGTCTCTACCTTACCTCACTTCATTGAAGCTGTTCAAAATAGGAGGTAAAGATAGTGAGTAATTAGGGTTTTTTCGTTCTTGAGTGATAGTGAGTAATTAGGGCTTTTTCGTTCTTGCGTGAAGAGGCAAATACATAATCAAAGCTATTGCTCAAAAAATAAGTTTCAATTGAAAGTCCTTGTGTTTACTCTGTTTTCATTGTTACCTCAGATGAACATACCCTAAGGGTATGTTTGTTTTGGGACTAGCACGGATGGACGTAGGACTTTGAGATCACGCTCTACACGAGTTTGGGATGTAATATCCGGATTTCACATCCCAAACTCAATCTACACCTAAAAATACCTATTAAACCTATTATTACTCTTTCCAATACAATACTCATAAAATACCTATTATACATGTTATTATACCTATAAAATCAGTCATTATCACACTTTAATTTGACATAAAGTAACATCCTACCCTACTAAAATTCCAAAACAAACACACACTTTTACTATTTATAAATATTTTAACATCTCAGTATTTCAAAGTCATGACTCGCTAGGACCCCTTAAAATCCCAAAGGGTATGTTTGTTTTGAGACTAGCACGGATAGACGTAGGACTTTGCGATCACGTCTCAACACGAGTTTGGGATGTAATATTCGGATTTCACATCCCAAACTCAATCCACACCTAAAAATACATATTAAACTTATTATTACTCTTTCCAACACAACACTCATAAAATATCTATTATACATATTATTATATCTACAAAATCAATCATTATCACACTTTGATTTGACATAAAGTAATATCCTATCCTACTAAAATCCCAAAACAAACACACACTTTTGCTATTTATCAAAATTTTCACATCTCATAATTTCAAAGTCATGACTTCCCACGACCCCTTAATCCCAAAACAAACGTACCCAAAAGGAACATACCCTTAAACAAAATGTTCACAACACGTCTGGAAACGATAAGTAAAGGCATTAATTTTTTTGCAAAAAGTTTTTTTTTTTTTTTTTTGGAGGATGACTTTTTAGAATTATCGACAAATGAAAACACATCCCAATCTTACCCTCCCAAAGCCATCAATTTCCCGTTAACTCCACCGGTAACCGCCGCCGCCGGGTCCCTGAAGGGAACTGCCGCCATCTTCTGAGATGTCCGTCTCCGTCTCAATTCCGTCCACCTCTCTCCGACGCGATCCCGATTCTGAACCATTGTTAGATTCCAGATACCGTAAGTTACTTTTTACATATATTTCTCGGGGGTTTCTCCCCCTAAGTTTCATGTAGTCACTGCGAGAAGTTGATTTTTATGATGGATCACAGGATTGGATAAATATGTATAATTTTGGAGGAATTTTCCTTTTCTGTTGGATTTTGTGTAATTTAATTGATTTTTGGTAGTGGTTGGACTTTTCTGGAAGTCTAGGTAAATACTGGAAAAACTTTTCCTTATCAACTGTTAATCCTTCATCGTCGGCAAGTATGATAATAACTTCATTTATCCTTTTAAATTTTGCCAAAGTGAAGTGAGAGAATACAGTCTAGTGATGACAACCATAAGTAAGTTTTGCTGGAGTAGGCGTTTTCAATTTAGCATAGAACTATATGTATTGGGGAGAGAGATATATTCTATTCTTATCAATAAAATTGAAAAAAAAAAGAATTAGAAGAATGTTGATTCTTTAATTTGATAGGCTGAGTTGTTGGAAAATGCAACAATGCACAACTTTATAGCTATCTAATGAGCTTTACTCTATATATAGTGGAAGATAGTAAAGCATCTTAATCCTGTAGAGTGGATGAGATATCTGCCTCTCCTCCTCCTTCCCCCTCTTACTGCTTTTCGTTTTCGCTCATTTCCGTTGGTTATCACGCTGCAGGGAAAGGTGGTGTATCCACAACCAGTATAGACGAAGATCCTGCTGTATCAAATAAAACCGCATCACTCAAGAAAAGATGCTCTATCAGCAACATCAAATGTTTTGGGGTGCAGTTGACTCCAGACACCATTGCAGTTGCTATGGTATATTTCGTTCAGGGTGTTTTAGGCCTTGCCCGGATTGCAGTCAATTTCTACTTGAAAGATGATCTGCATTTAGACCCTGCAGAGGTAATCATCTCTACTATGCGTCTAAATTGATTGAGAAGAATCAAGTTCACATTTTTGGGGGCACATTATATATTAATAGGAAACACTGTTGAGTGTTATTCTTCAATAAGTTTGTTTCTTTGCGTAGACTGGACATGACCAAAATGTTCTTATATTTTTCAATATGTATATATATATATATATATATATGTTGACATAAGTGCACGTTCACTTTTTAACTATGTCATTAGGAAGGTTTTACTGCTAAAACTAATTTCAGCAACTAATGATAATTTTTGGACCCCCGTTATAGTAACTATATCATTGGATGGTCTTTAGGCTCAGTACCTGCATAATATATTTGTAGTTAAGCTCTCACTCCCCCCACCCCTCCCCAGATATTGTTGGCAAATGTTTTATCGAGTTCAGTTAGATAACGGGTTTCTTATATGCTATCAACAAGGAAGTTAGTTTTACTTTTTCTTTTTTGGGAAAAAAGATATCAACAACTTCCATTTCTTCATGGTTGGCTAGACAGCCATCATAGCTGGTGTATCGTCATTGCCTTGGCTTGTCAAACCTCTGTATGGGTTCATCAGGTGCATATCAACTTCCCTAATTAATTAATTATTTCTTTTTCTTATTCTGTTTATGATCAAAATGTCACTAATTATGATTATTCTGTTGCAGTGATTCCTTTCCGCTGTTTGGTTACAGAAGAAGGTCATATCTGGTTTTGTCAGGACTTCTAGGAGCTTTCTCATGGAGTTTGATGGCTACCTTTGTTGGCAGCAAGTATGGTGTTGCCTTCTGCATACTTCTTGGATCCCTTTCTGTGGCATTTTCAGATGTCGTAAGTACTATTAGTTTGATTTTTTGAAGACATTTGTAATGTAGTCATCTTACCCTGTACACATGGTTTTATCAAATTTTGGAGATGCTACTGATAAATATGGTTCAAAGTCAAATAATCTGTTTGTGAGGTTGCCACTGAGGCTAGATGTAATAGAGAAGATAGTCAGTAACTTACTTGTTTTGGATGAATTAAAATCTGTTACCATATTGATTGCAATATGCTGAAGGTTGCAAATAGGCTCTGTAGAGGTTTTTTTAGCAACTTTATCGCTTCATCGAGATCATGATTTCCCCCCCCCTGCCTATTTTCATTCTTAAATTTGTTGAATGACCATTGCATCAGCTTTTATTTCTCAATATTTCTAAATTGAACCTTGACCAATGGTTCTCATTTTTTCTCATGTATTTTCGAGTTCCTCTGATTGAATAGCTTCATGTACTTTAATTTATCCAAACTAACATTCCCTGTGCAAAAAATTCATCTTAGTCTACTATTTAGAAAAGAAAGTGCTTACTTTATACGTACTCTGAATTTGTCCACATATTATTTTTTTGTGAATAATTTCTGTGAATAGCTTATTGAGATTAAGCACTGTGCAGGTTGTGGACTCTATGGTTGTTGAAAGGGCTCGTGGTGAATCACAAAGCATGTCAGGCTCTCTTCAATCTTTGTGCTGGGGCTCGTCTGCTTTTGGGAGCATTGTGAGTTCATACTTCAGTGGCTCCTTGGTGGGTGCCTATGGAGTGAGGTATGACTCATATTCTGTCCATTTCCAACGTTTCTGCTACTAAAGATTTATAAACTTCTACATCCTTTCAGGTTTGTCTTTGGATTAACAGCTTTGCTTCCCTTAATAACATCTGCCGTTGCAGTCCTTGTGAAAGAGCAGCGAGTGGTTGGCTCAGGACATATTATTTTTTCAGACAGTACTGACTTTATGAAAAGCTCAAAGAATAACATGACACAATTATGGGATGCCGTGAAACGGCCCAATGTATTTCTTCCCACCTTGTTCATTTTCCTGTGGCAAGCAACACCACATTCCGACTCCGCCATGTTTTATTTCACGTATGTTAATTCTTGATGTCTAAGTAATTGATATATTGCAAAATAAATTATGACTTTTTTTTTTCAATTATGACTTTTTTTTTTTCAATTATGACATGTGTTTAAATTCGCAATTTGATGCACGGCCTTTCAAATTGTTGCAATTCTATCACATGCATATTTTCTGGCAAGTTTTGCTGATGTGAGAGTGTAGAAAACTGGAGAAAAAAGAGGTATGATTTAATTGAAATAATAACACAAAAAAGTGAATTTAATTTGCAAAAGTTTCAAAGATTTTCCAGCTGACAGCCTGTCACGTGAGCTAAGTTGCTGGAAATAGTCTTGTAATAAAATTGCAAAATTTTAAAAGTATATTTTGTGAAAAAATGTGAAAGATCGTTATTTTTTATCGAATGAACCCTATAATATATTCCTGGTAGGTTTTTGTTGTGATGACAATTTCTTTTTTTTGGTTACAGTACAAATAAACTTGGTTTTACGCCCGAGTTTCTGGGACGTGTCAAGCTTGTCACATCTGTTGCATCACTGCTTGGTGTTGGTCTTTATAATGGTTTTTTGAAAAGTGTTCGTTTGAGAAAGATATTTCTATTTACTACTGTCATTGGGTCAACTCTTGGGATGACTCAGGTATGATTTTGTGTACCTACAATTCAAGGTCTCTTTAACTATTTGCACATTTGTTGTATTATGCTTTTGCATGCCATCTTTTAGGTTCTACTCGTCACTGGATTGAATCGGCAGTGTGGTATAAGTGACGAGTGGTTCGCAGTTGGTGACTCCTTGGTTTTAACAGTTCTTGGACAGGTATCTCTCTGCACATTTGAATGATAAGTATATATCTTTAACCTCTTTTTGCAAAAAAGAACCCAATAAAGTTTGTGTTTATGAATACATGCTTATAAAATTTTATTTTACAAATTGCTCCGGAGGGGCATAATTTTAAGAGAAAAGCAAACCTCAAGGGGCTTTTATGATTTCAAAGCATAATATATTCCCCCCCTTTAAAAATTCAAATAAGTCAACGTCAACTGTAGTTTTTGCAATTGACCCTAGAGTAACACTTTTGTGCACCAGTTGTACCGTGCAATTGACACAATTTTGATTCAATATGGACCAAAAATATTCAACCAAGCTGTTATTTTTATATCTTTTCGCATAGATAAAAGCAGTTGAAAAGTTATCAGCTCATATACTATAAAGTATTACTCTTTGTAGAAGTACTAATACTAATTCAACTTACAAATTAATATTACATTCGTCCCTAAAAAGTTTACGTACTCCTAAAATGAAAATATTCCTCTAAATTTCCACCATCACAATCTCCACTCTATCAATTCTACTAATTATACTTTTTCTTAAAAATTGTGCCCCCAAAAAGTACGGATGCAGTACTTTCTTTTGTATGAACTAAATTAAGATAAAATTGTACTAGTTGCACGGTGCAACTGCTCTGTATAAGTTTTTGCCTTGACCTACTGGCTATGATGTATAGCTTGTATAGTTCTTTTTCTAGGTTAACAATGAGTTCCCTTGTCAGGTGTCGTTCATGCCTGTTCTCGTATTAGCAGCAAAATTGTGCCCAGAGGGGATGGAGGCGACTCTCTTTGCTACCCTTATGTCCATATCTAATGGCGGGCATGTCCTTGGGGGCCTGATAGGAGCTGGACTAACTCAACTCTTCGGCGTGACAAAGGATAGGTTCGATAATTTAACCTACCTCATAATTCTTTGCAATCTTAGTTCATTATTACCTTTGCCACTATTGAGTCTCCTACCTGAAGATATAGCTGATGCTGATTCGAATGAGAATAGTGATATCGAAATGAAATCTAACTGAACCTAGTGCTGTGCCATAACTTAAGAGAAAAATAATAACATGTGGAGAATTTGTTGTAAAGCAAAAAGGTGTCTTGGTACTGTGATGTTCTACTTCTAACAGACCAGTTCAAAATTATAGAGTAATTTTCACATATTTAAAGCCTGTTGGGGATGACATATTTCATCATACTTTCACCTCCTATTGTATGGTATAAAATCCTGCAAATCCTATTCGTAAGCTCTTGAAACTTTGAAGCTTTTGTTTTACGATAAATTCTTATGTGAAATGGTATATGTTACGGGTTCGGTTTGTGGTTGTGGTTGTGAAACAGGGAAACAGAGATTCTTTTTTTTTTTTTTTTTCTACTGATGAAATTTGATATGAGATGTTTTGCAAATGAGGGGTTTTAGTTTTACCAACTCTTTATATATTTGTTTTGTTTTAGAAATGTTTAAACTTTTAAACTATGTCCACAATATCCTCTTAAACTAATCTTGATTTATCAAGCTCTTGAAATTTTGTTTTATGTATTAAGTTTTTTTTTTTAACCCTCTGTATAGGACAATAATTGGAGTTGACTACTTTTGTAAAATAAAATTTGAAAGTTGGAAGGCCTTTAGTCTAATGAATAAACAAATAAATGTAGATGAGGTTATAAAGGGTGTTGGCTAAGGTCATCTCCATCATTTGCATCATTCCATTGTCAAATCTGTGTTATCTTATTATAGTGTCATTAATAAATCTCCAGTAATTTATACAAATGTTTATACTAAGGTCTCGTTAGATAAGCTAAGATAAATTAAATTATCTTATCTAATTTGATGTTTGGTTTAATGGACAAAAGCCCAAGATTAATTAAAAGCTAAAAACTAAAATTCAATTATCTTATGAATGGAAGATAATATTATCTTAGGGAAGATGTATGATAATAATTCATTATGTTTATCTTTTACTAAAATACTCCTCTTACATTGGAGAGGAGAATCATAATTCACTTTATTTTTGTTTATGATATAGATGACAAAATTATTAATTGTATATTTTTTATTATTAATCTTGCAATCCAAACATTTAAAATGAAATTATCTTACATTATTAATTATCTTAATCCATCAATCAAAATATACTATTTAACTCACAAATAACACTCTCTAGATTATAATCTTGCTTAATCTATTTTGAGTTATTTATCATATCCATTGAACCAAATTAGCCCTGAATAGAATATTTAGTCATATAACACAAGTCTTGAAAAACACCCTCGTCAACTTTTTCATTATTGTTTCTATCAGATTTTTTTACTACGTAGAAGATAGCACTTAATTCCTCCGTAAACAAATTTGTTATCAACTTTGTTTTTAAAATTTGAATTAATTTGGCATAAAATAAGGCTTTTTAATTTGGTGCTCTAAAATTGGTGTATGTTCGTTTGAAAGAGAAAGGAGTGTAAAATACAAAGATGTTTCTCATAAGTTATTATACTCTCTCCTCATAAAATACGTGTTCACTTGTTGGTAAGTGCGATATATTGGGGGATATTATGGGGTATTGTGAGGTTCGTTTATGATTATAATTAATTCATCTCCGCAAATACCCTTTTTAGCTTTGCAAGTTAAAAGTTTTGATCAACTAAAAATTAAACCACCTTGAGAGTTGAGAGGGGACTCTTGCATGAAAATGCGATTATCGTGGCAAAAACGATTCATCTTACTATCCACATATCTAAGTAAATGAAAGCATCAAACGTTAGTACATCGGACAACTCACATGGTCCATTGATAGAGATTTAGACTGCAAAATACTGCCAATACTTATGTTGTATACTCTGTACCACATATCATAAGGAAATATATAGTATTAATCTGCCAATAATTTGCTCAACTTGTGTGTTTTGAGGTACATCTTTTAGTTTCCTCATCCATCACTCTCCCTGGAATACCTCGTGTATAAGGTTCGATTGAGCTCAATTTCAGCCATATCAGGAATAGACGACAAATATGTATTTGGGCCCACCTAAATGGACACACGGTTCAAATTAATCTGACAACCGTCAACCCAGACGCAAAATAGTTATAGTTTGGGAGCTGATTCAAACAACTTGCCTATAGAATCGAGTCGAGCTCAGTTTTAGACGGTTTAGGAGGACACAAATTCTAACTGGTCCAACTCGGTTTAAATTAATTTTGACAGCAACGTATGTGAAATAGTTATTGTGTTTAAAAATGTTGTCTTGATGTTTGGAGATGAAAGGGATTGAGGAAGACATTTTATATTTAGATTATGTGATTAAGTGTCTATAGTAGGAATGGACTTTGATAATGATCATGTCATTTTCTTGAAACCAAAAAAAGAAATGAGATTGTGAAACAAATTGAGCATGAAATGTGAAGGGGAATTTCTTGGAGGAAAAAACCAATCATGTGGTGAAGTGGTCTGAATTCACATGGGGTGGGGGGCAGCCAACCCCCACAATGTGTAGTCACATCTAAAGAGATGAACCAATTTTCACCAACAAAATTAGTGCACTAGAAATAAACCAACTTTTGGAGTTTGGTATTATTGTCATAAAGAAGTAAAGGGTTTGTTTTAATGTTACTAGTTGGTGCCCTACAAATCTATATTTCCTAGTCCATACTAGGGCCAAAAACATCTGCATTTCTTCTTAATGTTGGCTCAATCATAGGCTCGAACATGAATGTGTTCTCACAAGTTTCTATACTCTATGTGAGAAAAAAAAATATTCGAATCCAATCTCGAAGATTTTAGATTTCCCTTCGTTCTTTGGTATGAGGTAATCGAGGTATAGAATTGTAAGACACTTGTCAGAATTTTATTTCATGCTATTTACTTGTTACAAACCATCAAAAAACTGTTAATTTAGCCTTGAGATACTTTTGTAAAAGTGCAAGAAATTAATGATTATCAATACTTAGCTAGAAAAATAAAACATATAAAGTAATGAAGATACAAAAAATGAACATGTATGTTTACTTTGTATACATTTGATGCTTCTTCTTTCATGGAATAGAATAAAAAATGTGGTGCAAAATCGATGCCTTTGACTTGCCATTATCCATACTATGTGGCTTATTTGGTTTCACAAAGCTTTTTTCTAGGTTTTCATTTTGCACACTTTATACTAATTCAATATATTCGATTTACAAAATTTGGCCTACTTTTTTTTTTTTTTTTAAAGAGTAGGTATTGTTTGAAATGGTTCATGATAAATTTATCATAAAATTGTCTTAATTTATCAAATATTTGGTCAAGTGTATCAAAATATTCATAAGGTGTATCAAAAGTTAAAGTCAATATATAAATTTTATTGACATCAACTTTTGATACACCTGATTAAATGTTTATACTTTAGAACTTGATTAAAGCACTCAATTTTTTTAGGACTCAGTATTCGACCCATGATCCAATTAATTTAAATTAATTAGTCAGGGTTTCAATTAAAATCAAATCAAAATTTTATATAAATTAATTTATTTTAAAATTTTAATTGTACTTTCTAAATTTTAAATCATAGAGGATCATATAATTTCGAAACATATGTGAGTGGGACCCAACGTTACATGATGATCCAACTTACGTGTTATTATTCTCAAAACTATATCATTTTTTTCAGAACCCACCACATTAATTTCACATCATCCCGATAATCTATTATATTCAAATTTAATTTTTCATTTTCCTATTCCAATCATTATGCGTCAAATATAGTACATATTATTATTAAATTACATATTCCTAAGTATTTAATATACATGCATTATTTATAAAATTATATTTAAATTTGCTAAGTATAAAAGATTTCTTTTAAATGATAAATTATTTATTTATCGAGTACTTAATTAATACCAATCTAAATTTACAAAATTTCAGTCTTCAGAGTAGTATTAATTAATTTAACACAAAATAACACGTTAACTAAATGATATAGCATAATTAATAAGAGTATATATATATATTCGATGCGCTTATTATATGCATATTAATTATAACACACACATACATCAGTTTTTTTCGTATTATTTTATTTATTTATATTTCCCCAGTGATACATATATAGTGCATTGAATTTTTACAATCCATTTTATTTATTTATTTAAAAAATGTTCGAGGGTAATGGTATTTATTCTTTGTCAAGCTTTGGATCGTTTTTGGTCTGATTGATGGAACTCAAGAATTGAATGTGGACTTGAGTTTGTTCCTAGAAAAAAAAAATAACTTGTCTGTAATTTGCTTGTGGTATTCCTAATACCCCAAATTTGTGTTGCTTTTAATTAATAAAACTCACTTTTACCATTTAAAGAAATACAAGAAAATTATACTACCTCCGTCCCAGAAAAGTTTGCATATTTTGTTTTTTAATTTGTCCCACAAAAGTTTGCACAGCCCCCCAAATTGGAAATATATATCTCCATCTTTTAAAATTTTTATCTCACAATTTTTCTTAAAGCTGTGCCCTCAAAAGTACTGCAATTTTTTTGAGACGGAGGTAGTAATATATAGGAGAATAAAGTAATTGCATGCAATTGGCTAGAAACACCACTTAGATAATACATTAGCAAAGATGATTAGTACAATTATTGGGATAAAAATAAGCTAATCCAAGCCTAGCCATATCAATGATGACAAAGAATAAGTTACACAACATAATGATCGTGTTGCAGATTAATATAGAGCAATTGATTAGCTAGTCTAGAAAATTGAACAACCGAAAAGCTATATTCTACTCTCTCTAGGGTTTATTAATTAAAATCAATGTCTTGAGACTTAGAAATATATTCCTGAATTTATTTAAATTAATAATGTGCAATTAATTTCAAAACAGAGTTTACTCTGATTTGAAATGAGCACCCAGTTAAAAATAGTCGATAATGAATCTCCCGAATTAGTCAATCCTTGGTTTAGATATCGAGTCATAAAAAAAATTAATGAATCAATCTATTTTATTTTATTTTATTTTATTTGTTGTTATTAATTAATAATAATATGTGCAGTGTGATATTTTTTGCTCTTTATATACCTATATGATCATTTATACATTTATTTAATGCATACCACAAAAAAAAAAGAGAAATTTCGAATATGATATTTAATTCTTTCAAATTAGTACAAAATGACAATTATTATGAGATATGAAAATTTTGATAGAAAAACAAACAAAATTGAAATAAGGGAGTAGATGAAGAAAAGGTAATTAAAGTTTATTTTGATGCTCATTCTTATGCATATCACATAATTAAGTTTGGTGTAGCATGCATACCACATACTTTATGTATTAAAATATTAATGATTAAAAAAGGATGATTGAAGGAATGAATGAAAGTTGGTTGAGAAGAGAGAGAGAGAGAGAGAGAGAGAGAGAGAGAAAGAGAGAGAGAGAGAGAGAGTTGCATGCATGTGAGAAGCCATGTGAATTGAAAGGCAATAAATACAAAAATCAGGCCCCCTCCAGACAAATTTAAACTAGCTACCTGCATATGATGATGATATGGAAGAAGAAAACAAAAACCCATGTGGAGGGTTAATTTATCTATTCGAAATATTGCATAATAAATTAAGATCTAAATATATATATGTATTTTTTGGCAATGGATTGGTTAAAGAACAAGAGGTTGTACATATTGTTTGGTAAATGCTGGCTAAACCAAATCATGATTGTGATGAAAATTAAAAGAGGTGGATATATGTATATATAGTACTACTATATTTGTATCTATTAACACATATATTATGTTATTATAATTTTGTCATTAAGATGATCACTTATCAATAATGTTTCAAATAAATCACGATGTATTAGTTCATAATCACACCTAAGACCAACCTTACTGATCATAATTAAAATCTTTTAATGCTCTCATATCATTACAATATTATAATCGCCCCTATTTTTTTAAATCATTTTCTATTCATATATTGTGTTTATCATATTTTTATTATATAAAATATACATGCGATGCTAATTTCCACCGTGACAAGTAGTATATTTGCGACTGATAAATAATGAAAATGTGTCCGTAATCTTGGAACAGAGAAAATATTGTAATACTTAGAGTAAATTAATTAGTTATCACAAAATTAATTCATTTATAATTAGTTGATAACTACAATAGTATGATCTGAAAATGGTAAAGTAAGACGAGGAAATTAGAACACGACACGAATTCGTAGATTTATGAGCAGAGGATAGATAGGGGTTTTAATTTAAAGACAATACCTGAAAGGGAAATTCCAATGTGGGCCCATGGAGCTGCATGTGTAGTATAATCTTGCACTTTTTTTTGTGTGGACTCAAAGGCAGACTGGTCTTCAGGGTCTCTCTTTTGTGAGCAACCCCACATGCTATTCCTTCTTCATTTTTTTTTTATCGGTAAATGTTAATTGTTAGTAATTAGTTACACCAAGTCCACAAACATTCCAAGAACAAACTCCTAGTCAACCTTATATCTTCCATCTCCAATTCGTTCTCAGAGGGAATCAAATCCGGGTCACTCACTCAAGTGAGGAGCCCGGTGGCCAGGTGAGCTAGCCCACCTGATTCCTTCTTCATTTAATTATATATTTACTTTTTTAGCCGTGATGTGGTCCAGGGATGGATTAGTTCGGGAGATTTATAATTCACTGTTTATTATTCCATCTGTTCAAGAAAATATTGCATATTTTTTATTTTAGTCTGTCACATAAAAAATTTGCATATCTAAAAGTGGTAATTGTTTATTAAACCCAACTCTCACAATACACATATAATATTCATAAAAATATACTCATTATATTTTTTTAAATTGCTTGCCCAAAAGACACCGCATGTCTTTTGGAATAAAGAAAGTAATAAGAAGATTCATTTTAAGTCAAAGTACAGCTCTGTATAAAATGATTCATCTCAGTAACTGAAACTAGATAGTTTATCTCTTTAGTTTTTCAACAAATATAAATGTAGTGAAGTAAAGCTATGATACACGGATTCTTCTAAAAATGTTATAATGCAATATCGGATTCGCACCCGCACCCTAAAAGGGGTAAGATTCTTAAATTCTAGTGTCGAATTTTCCACGTGGCGAATCCATCTGTCACGTGGCGAATTCAGCTAGCGGATTCTAGAATCCACTGCACAAATTCAATTTATAAACATTAAATATATTATTTAAATTGAATTTTATTATTTTGTATAAGTTAAATTGATAGTTTGACAATCGTTTTAGATTGAATTTACTACTATAATTTATGTATTGAACTAATGTAACATGAATAGATATTTTTTTTACATAACTATATTATATTATTGAATGTACTCAAATTTTAGGTGATAAAAAATATAAATAATTTAGAATTGATTTATAATTTTTTTATAAAAAATATTTTTTTAGATATTATATATAATAAAATATAAATAAATAGACGTATTCTTAACGAATTGCAATTTAATTTTAAAAAAATCTCGTATCCCGAACTCGTATTGTATCGCACCCGCATATATATATATATATATATATATATATATGTTGAACACACACGTATATCTTATCACTTACAATTAATCGATTGATTCGACAAGTCTTGTTGAGTGTTAACTCACGTAAGAGGCAGACGAGGCCCAATGACATTAAAACTAAACCTAACTAGACGACTCATATTTGCAACACATTCATATATATATATATTCATGTATAAAATTGGCGATTTTGCAGAAATCGAATCGATAAGTGACCGCCTAACTCGATTTCTGCATCTATGCATTAGTCATATACTCGATTGTTGAGACCACCAAATTCAAATCTATTTGTGTTTAGCCGTACGCCAAATTTTAGCCTGCTCATGAAAACTGATTTTATAGTGCATATTTTTTGCAACTAATATTTGTTAGTAAAATAATTAATATGTATATATTTTAACATATCGAGTTATTATAATTTTATGACACGATTAATCATGTTAAGAAAAATGTACTCAAAGTGCAAATTAGATACACGAACATGCATTACGTGAAAGAAAAGAGATTATATCTAAAAACAGAGGAAATTAGGAATTAGATTCATCTGATCTGATGATGCCACTTAATTTCTTGCATTTAAATCAATGTACCATATTACTCAGACACTCAATTGCAAGTTGCCAACACATTTTGATTCAATTAACCAATGTTGGGAGTATTAAAAGTTGTGTCTGATCTTTTTATCCAGTGTTGAGTTTTACTACCTCCGTCCACGAAAAATACGCTCAGATATTTGCACGTTGTTTAATGTAATATGTCAGAAGATATACGAGATGTTGTGAGTTCGATATGAATAAAAAGAATATATTTGAAAAATACATTTGACGTATTTTCCAACGATATTCTCTTTATTCATATCGGACCTCACAATATCCCGTAATACCTTCCGACATATTGTATTAAACCACGTACAAATATTTGAGCGTATTTTTCATATGGACAGAGGGAGTATATATTTTTTTTCGAAAATAATAAAAATTGCATTGAATTTGGACCTGAACATCCAATTCTATCACAATTTCTCTCCAAATGCCCACGAGCCAAAATAAATAAATAAGCTCACATGAATTCATATCACTATTATATATAATTATTATCACTGTTATTTATATACAATTATAAAAATATACTTAATATTTTAACAGTGATAGTGATTATATATAATAGTTATAATTCATACAGATCACTGTAATAATTGACGAATTATGCTCACCGATAACTTGAGTTCATACAAGTTTTTATCTAAATAAATTCATGGAGAACAAGTGCTTCTCCAGACTTAATAAAATTGGTGCACAGTGCAGGTCATGCAATTTGAGAAATATTAGTAGCGGGAAATAGTATAATATAAAATATGAGACTGTTTCGAAATGATATATCTTTTAACTATTTTTTAAAATTGGTATATTATTAAAAAAATACTCTATTATTTGAATTTTTTTTGTTCTATTAGGCAAAACTTTTGTACCAGTTTTAGAAATAGTAATAAAAAAATATACCAATTTGAAATCATCCCATGAAATATTAATTCAATAAAAATTTGTATGCTAAGTCTGAACAATATTAATATTTTAAATAATTTTTTAGCTGTTTTTTAAATATAAATTGCTACTGCGAAAGAAAACGAACTTAGCATATAAATACTTCCAAAACCAATAATATAATTAAATTCCGCTCAAAAAATAAATTTAAATTAAATTAGATTCACCGAACAATTAAAATATTAGTCCAAGTTAAACTGTGGGCACAAATAATAAATAAAAAATAGTAACAGATATCAGAAACTATGTGCGCGGTCAGACACATTTCAAAATTTATTAATTAAGGCGTTTAATTTATCTGCTGCAGTTGATATAAATGTTGCTTTAATTAATTCCCAATCATTCATTCTCAATCGGCAGTTGGCATTGATGCCCACACCACACAATAATATATACTCCCTATTATATGCAGTCTAGAGCTGGCAATTTCGACCCGGCCCGATGGGCCGGCCCGGTCTACCCGACATATGAGCTGGGCTGGAAAAATAATGGCCCGAAAAAAATCGAACCGTTTTGACCCGGTTCGTTTGGTCCGGCGGGCCAAATAGGCTTGGCCCGGTGAAATAAAATTTATTTAAAAATAATATAATTAATAATAATATAATTAAATTTATTTTAAAATAATAAAATTAAATAATGAATTCTAAGACTTTTGGGCTTTGGCGTAGGGATGACAAATGGAGCGGATCGGGGCGGATACTTCAATATCCATGCCTGCTCCGCGCTTTGCCCCGCTGATCCACCCTGCTCCACTGCGGGGCAGCATTTTGAGATGCATGCCTGCCCCGCGCGGGGCGGATCTGATCTGTCCCGCTCCATCTATTAAATTCTCATAATTTTACAAAATCAATATATTAATAAAAACTAAATGCAAAATATTAAAAATTCACAATTTAATCAACAATAATCCTTCCAAATCACAAAATCATATCCAAAATTTGATTATTTTAAAATATATATATAATTCTATATATTATATATATATTTAATATTATATATAATTAATATTATATGGAGCGGGGCGGAGCGGGGCGGATCAGGGCAAAAAATATGTAGATCCATGCCTGATCTGCTCCGCAAGAGGGGCGGGGCGGATCTGCTCCATTCTCAAAACGGGGTTGATCGGGGCCGATCCAAACAGAGCGGGGCGGATTGGATCAACTGTGTGGCTGGTCGTTTTGTCATCCCTACTTTGGCGTGTACTGTTTTTATTTTTCAATACACCTCATAATTCAACAAACTCTAGTTTCCTAATTTTCAATAGGAGAACACACGACTCCGCCTCTTCTCTAATTATGAACTGCTTTTATTATATTAGGACACTATGACTATGAGTAATGATCTTTATTTCTTTTTTAATTTATGTTTGAATTTGTGGTTTTAGTTATATTTTATATTTGTGTTTTTGGTTTGTGGATTGTAAAAATATAAGTTAATAGTAGTGCAACAGTGATTATAGTATAATTTTTAAAATTATTATTTTAAAAAAATGGGCCGGGCTGGCCCGTTAGCCCATAGGCTATATTGGGCTGGACTGAGCTCAATTATTATAGGCCCGACTGAAAAATGGGCCGGCCGGCCCGGCTCGTGAACATCGGTTGGCCCGGTGGGCTGGGCTGGGCCGGCCCAGCCCATTTGCCAGCTCTAAATTATGGACTATCTTAATCGTGCACGATTATTAAAAAAAATTAATATAATATATAAGAGTATGTCATAAAATTATTTTAAAGTATCAAATGTTTGACTAAATGTATCAAAATATGCATCAGGTATATCAAAAGTTGAGGTTAATATAGAATTTAATTGACCTCAACAATTTGATACACCTGGTTAAATATTTGATACTTTAAAATTAGTTCATGATAACCTTATCATAAACTATTTTCATACAAAATCTTGCCAATATATAAATATGGATATATATATATATATATATATATAATTATATTTGATATAATGTGTAAAAGTGAGTATATATATAAAAAATAAAAATAAAAATTGTAATATTCCCATTTTAGTAAGTAGACTATTTATTGTAAATGATCGTTTAAAGCAACGTGAAACATTTATCATAGACGGAAGGAGTATATATATATATATATATATATATATATTGCCATAATTACAAATTTTCATCTCTGTCGCATTTATTGATTTTCAACTGTCACATTTAAAATGGAAACTAAAAGAAAGAATTAAGAAGAAAATACTCATGAGAAGAAGTTATCTTATTTATTTATTAATTTTCATTATGGTTCTCATGCTACTACTTTTATTTAAACAAATCCTACATAAACAAATGGGTTTTCATTAAGTTTAGTGTCATTGTTATTTTATTAGGGGAAATTGCAAATTTTGCCTTTTACAATACACTCCCTCAGCCACCTTTTGATTTTAATACTTTGAATAGTGTGTGTTTTATTAATTTTTTTGCACCAATAAATGAATATTTTAAAATATAGATATTTTCTATTAAGATATATATATAAGGTTGGCTTAGAGATGTTCTTGGAGTATTTAGAGATTTGGTGTGCTAAGTTCTAACTACTAACATTTATCGATAAAAAAAAAGAAAGCAATTATAAAACAGGAGACGGAAAGAGTATTAAACTTAGGGTTTTATTTGGCTCATATTTGTTTTCCTATCTTTTGCTAAATTTGAATACTTTATTTACCAACAAATTTCAACAAGAGACTATAATACCATGAAGTTTTTATCTCATTTGAAAATTCAAATGTTTTAAAAAGTGAAAATTGTTTATTTAATTTCTTAATATATACTCCTCCGTCCCCTATAAGTACTCGTTGCTTTTGGGCACACTAATTAAAGTAAAAGTAAAAATGTATAAGTAATATGATGAAAAAAGTGAAAAAATATAAGTGATGTGATGAAAAATGTAAAAAAGTACTCCCTCCATCCACGATAAATGGTCCACGTTGCCTTAAACGGTCGTCCACAATAAATGATCTACTTACCTAAAATGGAAAACTTACAATCATTATTTTCATTTTTTATATACATATACTCACTTTTACCCATCACATCAAGTATTTTTTTAATAATTAAATATTTTTTTATACTAATACACTCACTTTTACACATCAACATAAATTTTTCTTAATAACCGTGTATTGCCAAGGTAGTCCAATTTTTGTGGACGGAGGGAGTATAAGTGATGTGATGAAAAAAAGTGAAAAAGTAATGAAAATAGTGTAAAAAATATTAAAATAATAATAAAGAAGTGAATAGTAGTTACTAAAAAAAAGTAAAAAAAAAAGAGCAATATATAGTAAGACGGACGAAAATGACAACACGAAATTGTGATCTAAAACAAAAAATATGAAAGATGTTCCTGCCCAGGATCGAACTGGGGACCTGCAGCGTGTAAAGCTGACGTGATAACCACTACACCACAGAAACAATTTGAAGATGTTTTGTCTTTTATAATTATTTAAATGAAAAAAACACTTGATTTCTTCTCGGGGAAGTTTCATGTTTTAAAACAGTTTATAATAAAAAGTGTGGATAAATACAATATATTTCTCTTTATAATTTTAGCGATTTAATAATAATGATTAAGACTAATTTGTTAGTATCATTTTGTAATAAAATAATTAATTTTTTAATAAAAACAAGTTTTACAGTTAAACAAGTTGCAAACACTTTTAGACTCCTAATATTAATTTCATATCAAAATTAAAAAAAATTCTTAAATTCCACCCCACGATATTTATGTATATCTACATAAAATGGAAATTTGTTCATAAATTTCATTACAAATATTACTTTCAAATTTGATTTATTATATTTTCTCGTCACATTTTTCTTTTACATTTTTCAATTTGGTACATCCCGACTCTTTAATCACATTAAAACAAAATAATTCACACACAAAAAATCAATTAGAATATTTTATTTTATTATTTAATTTCATATTTACATATTCTTTTTTCTTTTTTTAAAATTATGCATTCATTAATATAAAGAAAGAATGCGAAGGGAGAGGGAGTACGTTGTATTCTTAAAATTGAAGAGCCTCCTTTTTGGATTGTTGGTTGCTAAATTTGGTTGTCGACTTGTAGTACAAACGTGTTTTTATATAATTTTTGCACAATACTTTTCTATTTGTGCTCAATTATTTTAAAATTTTACATTCAATAAAAAAAAAATCGTATAGAATCTTTTACACAAATATAAATTATAAAATTTAAAATTTTAGATGTGTAATTTAATTATTTTGAATTTTAGTATTTAATTTGTGCATATATATATATATATATATATATATATGTCAAACGTTGGATCTACATAAGTAAAAAAATGGTAGAAATACTTTAAAAATATAAAACCTAACAAATTATTAAAGCTAAAATTCAAGTAAAAATAAAATAAAATTATATACTTTTAAATAAAAATCATGTGCAAATTAAATAAATTTTGCAAGGAAAAAAAAAGACACAATTCTACATATTTTTGACGCGCCAATAAGAAAAGAGTAAAATAAAAACTCTCCCTTTTTGCACCAATTTATACTCCCTCCGTCCCATGATTATTTTCACACTTTCTTTTTCTGTCCGTTTCACAATTGATTTCACACTCTATAAATGAAAATTATTAATTTAACTTTATCCTCACAATCCAATTAATCCTATTATTTTAATAATACTCCCTCCATCCCAGAAGACATTGCGGAGTCTTTTGGGTATGCAGTTTAAGAAAAAGGTATAAAAAATACTCCCTCCGTATTTCTATAAGTTGCTCGTTGTTTTTGGGCACACGAATTAAGGTAAATGTGAAAAAATATAAATGATGTGATGGAAAAAGTGAAAAAGTATAAGTGATGTGATAGAAAAAGTGAAAAAGTATGAGTGATGTGATGGAGAAAAGTGAAAAGTGATGAAAATAGTGTAAAAAATATTGAAAATAATAATAAAGAAGTGAATAGTAGTTTCCATAAAAGGTAAAAAAACAATGAGCAACTTATAGAAAGACGGACGAAAATGACAACATGAGCAACTTATAGAAAAACGGAGGGAGTACATTTTTATGAATATTATATGTGTATTGTGAGAGTGGAATTTTATAAATAGTTTCCAATTTTAGAAGTGCAAACTTTTTGTGGGACAAACCAAAATAAAAAATATGCAATGTCGTTTGGGACGGAGGGAGTATAACTTTACACAATACTCTATTTTTTTTAAATTGTGTCATACCAGAGGTGAAACACTCTTGGGACGGAGGGAGTATTTAAAATGGATCATATAACCAATTTGACAATAAACGATATCAAAATAAATCAAAATGCGTTTGACCAACGAATTCCCTATATTTTAATAAACCAACTAATATTATCTATAAATTAAACCAATCGTAGTATAACTTGTTTACAACAGAGAAATCAAAATTAACATAGTGTAGGGCCCACACACCGCGGTGGGGCCCCCATGTCTCATATTCCACTGCCCAGTGTCCCTCGCAACATGGAGAAAATTATGGCAGTTTTCCCTACTATAAGTTCCCTCCTCTCCTCTCCCCTCACTCCCTCTCTCACTCCTCCCCCCTCCCTCTCTCTCTAAACTCTCTCACAAAAAAAGCCCACAAAAATTAGACCTATGGAGATTGAATTAGTGAAGTGCGAATGCTGCGGCCTTAAAGAGGAGTGCACGGAGGACTACATAAACGGCGTCAAGTCTAAATTCGACGGAAAATGGCTCTGCGGGCTGTGTTCGGAGGCCGTCAGAGACGAATTTAACGGAGGTAAGAAGCAATCCGACGTGGCAGAAGCTGTCAGAGCTCACATGTCCTTTTGCGGCAAATACCGATCGAACCCCGCGATTCGGGTCGCCGACGGCATGAGGCAGATGCTGAGGAGGAGGTCGGCGAACGGTAATTCGTCGCCGGCGCCGTCGTCGTCGTCCAGCAAGTATCCGAGATCGGCGGCGGCCGGTTGGAGATGATGACGACGGCGCTACAAGAAAATTGATCTTTAATCGCGTGGTTATAGTTTTTTTAGTTAAAATTTTTTTAATGATGGGAAAAATATTGTGTTTCAGTCATTAAATATTTTTAGCTGGAGAATTTTGTTGGAGTGCAGATTTTGGTTGAAATAAGGTTTTGATCCTATGTTTGTGTACAGGGGGGTTGATGTTTTTCTTTTTTATTTATGCTTAAAAAAAAAAAAAATCCTTTTTGGGGAAAGGGGGTTCTAATTTTTAGTTAATTTCTACATTATTTAATCTAAAGGAGTAAGATTATGTAACCTCTAGGGGTTGGTGTATGGTGAGGTCCTCCTCTCTCTCTAGTTTTAGGTTCGAAATCTAAAAAAATGCGATAAATTTTTTAAATGGACGAAATGTGTCTCTTTGTTGGTTATGAATTTTCTGAATTAATTAATTGGTGTTTGGGAGGAATAACAGTATCAAAATTTTAAAATATGGAGTAAGATTATGTTGAAAAACTGATTGATTAAGTTGATAGAAATATTGCAAGTTTAAGAATGAAGAAATGCATGCTGACTAATTAGTTGTTTGTACATATTTAGTTGTTAAGTGGTGAAATTCTATCTGTGTTTCTGTTGGCTGAAAGCAAAACTGCATTTAATTAAATATAACTTTTGCTTAGAAATGAACTTTAGAAAAGGAAATATAGAATATACAACTCATATATACTACTAATATTTTTGGGTAAAAATAATTAGAATTGGTATTGCATGAACAAGTTTGATCAATTAATTTTTATGTAATACAATTAAAACTTTTAGCACAACAATTAGTACTTGTTATTATTAATATTAATTACATTATTATTTTTCACATTTATATACACTTCATTTGGTGTTAAATTTTATCAACTTCTACATAGATGACACCTCAAATTAATTCCTGGATGCTTAATATATATCATCTTCATATATATATATATATAT
>JAPKLY010000055.1:136019-150273 GCA_026898435.1 Prunella vulgaris | reverse complement strand
TTCCTGGATGCTTAATATATATCATCTTCATATATATATATATATATATATATATATATATATATATATATATATATATAATTCTTAATTTGGTTAAAATGGAAAGAAATCAAAGGCCAAATTGGTCAAAAAAACATTATTATTTATTCAACTAACTCATATTACTCCCTCCGTCCCATAGGTGTTTTCACCTTTGGAATGACACAACTTTTAAGAAAAGTAGAGTATTGTGTAAAGTTATATTATTAAAATAATGAGATTAGTTAAATTGTGAGGATAAAGTTAAAGTAATAATTATCATTTATAGGGTGTGAAAATAATTGTGGAACGGACGAAAAAGAAAAGTATGAAAACAATAGCTTAAATTTAGAAAAAAACAACGTATATAGCTTTACATACCTATGCATAGCATGCATCCACTTATCCACGTGTATGTATTTGTCATTATACATAAATGTGAACACACTACACTACATTAGTACATGTACAGTGTAAGAGTCTCACCAAATACCAATACATTTGACATAAAATAAATAATTACTCGTTAAAGTATAACATGGACCGTAGTTGGTTAACCATAACCACGACTCATTAGTAAATATAGTAGGTATATCTACTCCAAAGAGAACGTCAAATATATTACTCACTAAACTTTAGGTTTAGTAATTGTAATTGGGATTAGTTCATCCAAATATGCGCTTTACTTAAGGGGGTAAGTCATGATTATCTCCGGTAAGGTCCGATATCGAATTATATTTAATTGAATCGAGCTCAAGTTCAATTAGAACAAAAAAAATTGACCGATAACCTCCTAACTTATATCAAACCTTTAAATAATCTCAATTACTATACATTTAACCTTTTCTTAGTTACTGGGTAAATTGCACTTTTGATCTTCTGTGAATTTGTATTCAATAGATCTGGTTTCACGTTCTTCTTTTTATTTTTGTAATTTTTTAATATATTTAGTTTCATTAGTTAAAATATATTGCACATACTCTCTCATGAGTATTTGTGGTCGACAGATTTGATTCCACATTAATTCTAACAGAAAAATCTTTTGAGACCATTATGTTAAAAAATAGCCAAATTAATGATCACAAATTCTAATGGAAATATTTGTACAATTTATCCCTTAGATACAAGTATATATATACGAGCAACACTTGTGTAAACTAATTACACCACACACGATATAAAAGTGCACAAAGTTTCAATAGAAACAACCAATAATGCTTGGTGATAACAAATAATAATGCTCAATATTAAAAGACATTTCAAAACACATCTAATTATGTGTTTTAAAATAAAAAATATTATACTGTTTGAAAATACACTATAGTTATACAGTGAAACTGGTATATTCAAGATTGTACCTTAATTATGAAATGCAAAAATTATCGAATCGAACTCGAGTTTTGAAACACATATATACACATTTATGTTGTTACATCAAATTCTAAGTGCAAGTTTGTGATAAAATATAACACAATGCATGTTTGGTTCTTAAAGAGCACACAAAAACTATCCATAACGTGATAGGGTGCGGCTTCTCGGACCAGACATCTGACATATATACAATAGTAAAACCATGCAGGGCCCACCCATGCTTATGCATAGACATAAGATTACTCTTATGAAATGTCTCAATCTCTCTTGCTGTATTTATTGAAATTGTAGAATGAATAATCAGCTAGCTAGGGCATTCAATATTAATCTTCCAACCTAGAGATTATTAATTAGGTGTTTGAAATAATGTTTTGATTGTACAACGAATTAACACATGATGTGGAGCATAACGGAAAATATATGTTTTTTTGTACGAAAAGTCTACATTTTTCGGTACGAGATTTTAGACGTGAGCAAAGAAAAGACTTTAGGGGTGTTTGGTTGGGGACTTTTGGAGGTGAGCAATGGTAATCAAAATCATAGTGTGTGTTTGGAATGACTGTATTATGACTTTGATTCCCCAAAATTAAGAAATTAACCATAATTCAACTATATGAGAACTATGACTTTCATTACATATTCTTTTCATTCCTATACCCTTTCCATTCCTTACAATTATGTCAAACACCCCTTAAGTTTTACTTTTTTGAAAGGTAAAAAAAAAAACTTATTAATTGAAAGAATAATAAAAAAATAATTATTGTATGTACATAATGACCAGAAAAAAGAGTCAATACAAACTAACATAGATAATCGAAATGTGATGAATATATATATATATATATATATATAAACCTAAATTAAATTCGTGGCATGAAGTGGATATGAGACTCGGAGAAAGATAAAGATATGTGTATACCAACCAAGCATTAATAATTTTGTGGAATAACTTTATAAAGAATAAATTAGGTTCCTTTTATATTTAAACCCTGTTTGGACCACTTTGCTAGCTTTTGCAATCACTCTTTTATTACTCCCTCCTCCCGTGGGAATTTGCACCCTACGGGACGGCATATTTTTTAAGAAAAATGTGTTTTATATATAAAATAGTGGAATATGAGTAAATATGTGTAAAAGTTTGTGAGTGTGCACGTAAATCAATGTTTCCTTTTTTAGTAGTGTGCAAATTCATGTGGGACGTCCAACTAAGGAAAGTGTGCAAATTCCTGTGGGACAGAGGGAGTATTATTTTTCTCTGTGTTGCATTTACGTGAATTGACATTCTGTTAAAAGTTTAGATGCTCTTTATAATATTCTCAAGATTAGCCTTTTATTCTCACAAAATTGATTTCTAAAAGGGTGTTTTCTTCAGGTTGCCTATGTATGGTAAAGTGTAAGACATGATATGCACCGCTCATTTGTTTATCTACGTAAGTTTCTTATGAAAATTCTTTAATGGTAACGAGAGTGGGGATAATGAGAACAAATGAGGTACACAACATTGATTTTCCTCCTAAATAAAGTAATCATTACACTCATCTCATCCTATAATCATCCTCCTCAATCGATCCCCCATACCACAATCAACAACTTTTTTTTTATCAACTTATTCCAAAATTGGAGCACAACACTAATGATGGTCATAAACACAAACTCTCATTCAACATATATAAGGGTAGATAAGAAAAATAAAATTTCATTTCCATTAACATTGAAGAATTTGAAACAAGCACCCCATTAGAGTGATTCTAATGTACATCATGTGTATATATTATGTATTCTAGTTTTAAAAGAAAAATTCCAATCATTAATTAATAATACCTCAAAAAAATTAATATTCTAAAAAAATAATTAGTAATATCCAAATTGTTAAAAAATTATACATAGTTTGGTATGTTAATTTGTGTTTTGAATAAAATCAAAAATTGAAACCAATATTGAGCTTAAAAAAATAGTGTGCATCATGCATATGGTGAATATTCAAATTTGTGTTTATGTTATATTATTTTCGTCCGTAATAATTAATCTTTTCAATTTATTCCATAATAATGTGTATATTATAAAAAATAAAATATTAATATATATACACATTCATGAAATATATAGACAATGAATAGACCACAACGAACAATATTTAAAGTGAATTATTTCATTCTGAATTAAGTTGATGATTTTGATCGTTGATAGGAAGTTGACCTGTAGACGCAGCTCATCCATTTAACTTTACCTCCACGACGTGAAATTTATTTTTTCTTTTATTTGAAAATACAATACTCTCCCTAATGTCATCAAATTTAATTTCACAATTTGTTTTATTTAGAAGTCTTTGGTCTACTTTTACACATCTAAAAGAAAATATTTTACGTTCAATTTTTTTAATAAAATACTTATTTTTATTTAAATTTATATTCAAATACCTTTTTTTTTTTTGGTTCATGTGCTATATATTTACATAAATGAAAGTTGTCAACGTACGGACGAAGAAAGTACGAAGGAATTAATTATACACATATTTGACTCAGGGGTGTCTTCGTTTAAGATTTTGTGGAATTTTAAAGGACTTTTTTCTTATAAAAAAGTCTGTTGGTATTCAATCAGGATTTTAAAGGATTTAAAAATAATCCACTGGTATTCAATCAAGATTTTAAAAGACTTAAAAACAATCCACTAGTATTCAATCAGGATTTTAAAAGACTTAAAAATAATCCACTGGTATTAAAAAATATAAGGATTTTAAAAGATTGTTGGTTTTAATGGATTTTGATGGACTTTTTAGTGTATTTTATAAATACCAACAATCCCATCAAAACCCCTAGGATTTAGGTGGACTTTTTTAATTAGTGACTTTATTTATCCCCAAATTGATTTATATATAATTATTTGTTTTTAAGATCTAAAATAGTTTTAACCTTATAATTTCATCTCTGCACTTATAACATCAAAGATAAAGTAATCACAGTGACGAAGACTAATATAATATTATATATACATATATACTAGAATAAATAAAAATAATTAATCATTAATCATTAAATATATATAGTATTATTATAATACTAAATATACAAGATAAATATTTATTTTTATATAGTATTATTATAATACTAATATTATATATTACATATGTCATTAGATAATATTTTTATATTGATAATATTTTTTTACGGAATTTGAGTTTTGTTATATTTTACTTTGGTTGCTTTGATTATTCAATTTCGATATTTTTTAACATACATATATATATGTATATATATATATATATATATGATGCGTAGAAATTAATATATGATAATATAATTCTAATATAATAATTCTAACAAAATTACATATTAATAAAATTACATATTAATTTCGATACTTTTTACAAACACATATATATGATATTGTATTAGCATGGGCAGCTCTACATAAATTTCTTCGCAAAGAATGTCGTTCTGATGAATTTCCAATTGAATCGGTGGACGAACCTTCATCTTCAACATTATCGGTTAATGAAGACCGTGATTTTGAGCTTATCATTCAAACTCAAGAGCAAGAACGACAAGACACTAATGCTTGGAGGACTAGTATAGCTATGAATATGTGGAGTAATGCTATTTAGAAGGACATATACTATGATTTTTTTTTTGTCTTTAACTTTTTTTATTTTTATTTGAAGGTATGAAATTTTTTTGATTTTTTATTGTATGTCACAAATCCATGAAATTCTGCAAAGTCTACAAAGTCCTATAGAATCCATTAAAATCCTGATTTTAAAAGTCTTACAAAATCCTACAAAATCTTTAAAATCTGCAGGATTTTTTTCAGCTAAAAAAGTCTTTTAAAATTTTAATCCAATACACCCCTTAATTTTGTATGCATCAAATATACCATATAATTTAAAGATATTTTTAAAAAATTACACTAATTATAATAAAAAAATTATATATATATATTATTATTAAAAAGTATATTTTTAAAATATTGACTATATGAAATTGAGTATATAGTTACATAACTATATGAAATGAAAGGTGAGAGATAAAGTGAGTGACAGCTTTTGTTGTTTACTTTAATTTAAACAATAAATTTAATTTAATATTTATTTAACAATAATCTCTCAAATTGCATGTTTAATATCTACTCCCTCCTTCCCGTAGGAATTTCACTCTACGGGACGGCACATTTTTTAAGGAAAATGTATTTTATATATAAAGTAGTGGCATATGGGTAAATATGTGTATATATTTGTGAGTGTGCACGTAAATCAATGTTTTCTTTTTTAGTAGTGTGCAAATTTGTGTGGGACGTCCAAATAAAGAAAATGTGCAAATTCCTGTGGGACTGAGGGAGTATTAGTATTAATTAAAGAAAGCATGCATGCTATTCATATTCTTTTTTATATAAGATACATAATTATTCTTTTTAAAAGAATAATATTATTTTATTATAACACACTAAATTAAATATAATAAAATAAAATAAATTATAATTTGATGAATATACCTCTTTTAAAATTTGTGCATGTACAATTTTTTATTAGGAAAATTACAAAATAGTTCTCAAAATTGACAAAAATTACAAATTGGTTCTGTGCAGAAAAAAAAAAATACTACTGTGCAGAAAAAAATTACACTTTTGTGCAAATATTGTGAACCAATTTATAAATATAATCATTTTTTTGAACCAATATGTAAGTCACCATTTTTTATTTACTATCATACTTTTTCCGTCCTAGAGCAATCTGCAAGGGAGGAGGGGCACACAAATTAAGAAGAAAATAGAATAAAGTAAAAAAAAGTAGTGTTTTGAGGGTTAATTTGGTAAAATTTTATGTAAAAAGTAAAAAAGTTAGTTGGATTGAATGTAATGTGGGCCCAAAAAATGAAAAACTAATGACATTTTGTGTAAACATGTAGATATTGTGAGGGTGAAATTTATAAAAGAATTTTCTTTTTTGGGTCCTCTGGAACGTTCAGAAAATGAAAATTTGTAAGTTTCTCTGGGATAGAGGGAGTAATATTTATTAGTACGTAGTAAATTTTCTTATAAAATATTCTCGAAACAAATCCTTTCTATGATTTTTTTTACGAAACAAACATATATGTGTAAGACGTGAGTTACTTTTATGTGAAATTTATTTATAGTATAATATTAATATTGCTATATGCATTCACAATATAAAATGCTATTATTAATAAAATGAATGTATATGGTTAAATTTTCCTAAATTAAACATGCATTTTTCAATTAAAAAAGATATTTATACATGTACTTTTAGGGGATTAATACCAAAATCATCCCATAATTTTTTCATTTTTTTGATTTGGTTTCATAATTATGTAATGTTTCAATTTAGTTCCATAACAATTCAAATCTAACCAAATTAGTCTCATAACTATTTAATGTTTCAATTTAGTCCCTTAACAATTCAATTCTAACTAAATTAGTCCCAAATCGCCAAAAATGACATAAAACAACGTCGTTTTGCTCACTTTCCAGTCACGTGTTATATTTTTTGGCGAAATTGGCTCACACGGTACGTGAGTGAAACAACGTCGTTTATATTATTTCCGGCAATTTGGGATTAATTTAACCTTGAATTGTTATTGGACTAAATTGAAATATTATATAGTTATGTAACTAATTTGTTTAGATTTGAATTGTTACGAAACTAAATTGAAACATTAGATAGCTATAAGATAAAATCGAAAAAGTGAAAAAATTATGAGACTATTTTAGTATTAATCCCCACTTTTAGAGATTATTGTTAAATAACAATTAAATTAAATTAATTTTTTAAATTAATGTAAACATCAAAAGCTGCCACCCAGTTTAGCAGTTAGCACTCACCTTTCACTTCGTATAGTTTTTTTTTGTTTTTTGAAAGGCCTTCACTTCGTATATTTATGTAACCATATATACTCACCTACTCCCTGAAAACAATATAATATCATACTCCCTCCTACTCCCTTCGTCCCACTACAAGTTGCTCATGTTGTCATTTTCGTCTGTTCCACAATATTTTATTCATTACTTTTTTATCTTTTTTAAAAATTACTATTCACTTCTTTATTACTTCTCCGTCTCGTAGGAATTTGCACCCTACGGGACGACACATTTTTTAAGGAAAATTATTTTGTATATAAAATAGTGGCATATGAGTATGTGTAAAGGTTTGTGAGTGTGCACGTAAATCAATGTTTCCTTTTATGGTAGTGTGCAAATTTGTGTGGGACGTCCCAATAAGGAAAGTGTGCAAATTCCTGTGGGACAGAGGAAGTATTATTTTCAATACTTTTTACACTATTTTCACTTTTCTCCATCACATCATTTATACTTTTTCACTTTTTTCATCACATCACTTATATTTTTTCACTTTTAACTTAATTCGTGCTCCCAAAAGCAACGAGCAACTTATAACGGGACGGAGGAAGTATTATATAGGGAATTAGGAATTAGTATCAAATTCGTCACATAATTTTTTTATTTAAGTTCAATAATTATGTAATATTTTAATTTAGTTTGATAACTATGAAATATTTCAATTTAGTCCCATAACAATTCAAATCTAACAAAAATAGTCTCAAATTGCCGGAAATTATATAAAACGACGTCATTTTATTCATGTGTCTCGTGAGCCAACTACGCCCGAAAATATAATACGTGAGTAAAACGACGTCATTTTATGTCAGTTCTGGCGACTTGAGACTATTTTGATTAGATATCAATTGTTATGAGACTAAATTGAAACATTACATAGTTATGGAACCAAATCGAAAAGGTAAAAAATTTATGGAACAATATTAGTATTAATCCCTATTTTATACATATATATATACCCTTCAAATTTATGGAAACAAAATTATTATTGCATGGTTTGGGTAAAATGTGAGGGTGACTCACAATTATTGTGCATGGTCCGAAATCACCAAAAAATAGTCGGAAAATTAGGAATCATGACTGAGTTCACAATTTTCTTTAAAATAGTGACACCAGCTCACTTTTTTTTTTTTTTATATTCGTAACCTTTTGATAAACACTATTATTTTATAAATAAAAATAAAAAATACCACATTTAATTAAAAAAAAAACCAAATAGTATGAAATAAGAGTTAGGGTCCGCATGAATTCAATTCATTGACTTTAAAATAAATAAAAAAGAAAAAATATAAAATAATTCATAAAATTGATATTAATTACAAATTGATTATGTGTAGAAAAAAATATATTTATGTTCAGAAAAAAATTATGCATCTATATAAATATTATAAATAAATTTGTAAATATATTTATGTTTTGAACAAATATGTAAATGTTGCTTGAAAAAAATTGCAAGGGGGATTGGGAGTAGCCAACATTATCATTAAATCGCAGGGGCTATAAGAGTCATTTCGTACCTGTATAGGCTCCTTCCCTAGTCTCGCGGCTAATATCCCTAAAATGACCGTTGGATTGAAATTTAAAAAACTGGATATTTCATTCTAATCAATTCATCTCCCAAATTCTCTCGACGAAACCCCAAATCAAATTCCATTTCTAAACCTGTAAAAATGATTCGAACGAGAATCAAAAACCTCGAAGACACCATGGAAACGTTGGTTCACACTCCAAATTCCTCTGTAAAATCTTCCACGACGGACAGTTTTTACATCCCAGGATGCAGAAGAGATACGAATTGCAAATGCGAAATATGCATCGCGAGCATTAACGCTACTCTTGATTTGATGCCACAAAGTGTGGGTCGAACTTCACTCACGAAGCTCTCGATTACAAGGCGTAAGATTCAGAGAAGCCCTGTTTCTTTCCCTTTATCGCCTGAATATCCGACGCCGAAATTCAGCCGTCGGATTAGGCCTGTTACTGCGTCTCCACCTCAGAAGTCTACTGCGGGTATCAATTTTGAGGAAAAGGTGAAGAGGGAAAAGGGGGAATTAGGGTATAGGGTTTTTCTTGTGAGGTTTATTTTGGGCCTGATCTTAGTTTGTGGCGTGGAGTATGGGTTTCATTGGATGTTTTCTGGGGCAATGAAAGGTCGATTATCACCAAAAATTGTGAAGAATTTGGCTGAGAAATCATGGATTGATGAAACCCTAAGTGGGAGGCATCTGTTGTTGAAGAATGGATTAGAGGAGTTAGTTGGAAACCAGGTTTCAAGTTGCAGATCTGATGATTCCGTGTGGAAAATAAGTCAGGTTTGCTTACTGACTTTGGAAAATTAATCACTATAATCCTGGTTCTTATTGCCACTTTTTTTTTTGATTGAGTTTTATCATGACTGAAAGAATTTAATCTTAGTTGATCTTTTCTCTCGTTTTATAAATTTTGGCGTAGATAGGATAAGCTTGGTTAATTTGCTGAATTTGAAGAAGTGATCAATATAAACTTGCTTTAGTTTTACTATGATTGTGTAAGAATAGCTAGAGTAGATATGTTCTGTTTTGGATTACAAAATGGTTTAGGATGATCACAATGTTGGATATCTTTCGTCTCGGACAAGATCTTATTTGCACCCGATGCACCTTGCAATTCAAGTATCTCGTTTTCTGAATTATGAAGAAAATAAGGTATATTAGGTTAATTTACTGAATTGGAAGAATTAATCATTATAAATTTGGTCTTATAGGCCATATGCTTTTCATTTGAGTTTTCCTTTGATTGAGTATAGTAGTTCGTTTTTCTTGTTTTATAAATTTTAAAGAAAATAGGATAAAATTTCTGAATATTCTGAGATGGATTACAATATATGGATATAGGATGGTTCACTTTTGAACTCACGCTGCGTTTTGTACGAATCAATGATCGAACAAGTGAGCATTTGGGGGTGGCCACTGCAGACTGCTGGATTGCTCACAGCAGAATTTTCATCACGATCATTCAGCATCATATCTGGGAGAGTTACTGAGGTAATTAAACTTCTAATTATGCATTTCCCACATGCTTTTTGTGTCATTTGGTTTGTGGAGAACTATAGCTGGACTTGGCAACCATTTTTAAGTGAATGTTAAGATTTTATAGGATAGTATCATGAGATCTTGAGTAGTATTTGAATCTTCGTTTTCTGATGCTATAAGAGTTGGTTTTATGTAATTTGAGGCTATATAGAGTTAATCAGTTGCTTGTTTCATAGCGCGCACACATATAACTCAATCTTACTTTGCAACGGTTTGTATTTTATACGTATTTTAAATAATGATTAGTTGATTTATTATATAAAGTGATAATTACGAAGCAGATGCACTTCTCCCTCTTACACTTTCGTTTACAGTGGTCGATTGGAGAAGCCAACTACTCGGTTCGTATGGCGAATAGTTCGTGGGAACAAGAAAAATGGAGCTCCTCGGTTTTGCAGCTCGATCCAAATACATGGATTCTGGAGTACAGGCAGAGCTTTCTATTCGAAAACTCGAAGCCGATTTCTGCTGCATTGATGTTCTTAAAATGCAGGTTGACAATAGAGATTGAAAAGTTTAAGCAAGAATTCTGCAGGTTTCAATCTGCATTCTTGAGACAATATTTCAATACTATAGGAGGGAGCATCCTAGCACCTACCTAAGTTCTCATTACTCCATAACAACTCAGCTTTTGTTTATCTTTTTGTTGTTGATAAAATTAGGATTTAGGACCTACTAATTTTCTTCACAATATATTCATAATTATACATGCACAAAGACACTAATTTCTTAACCGTGCATAATTGGCAAAATATATAAAATATCATAACCTTTCGGACTTTGTACATATGATGATGTAAGGATACATGGAATTTCAGTATTTGTACAAAAAAGTATAATCGATATACTTGAGCTTTTTTTTGAATAAAATTTACTCTTAGACCTTAATTGCGAATACTAATTTATTAAAAATTAATCGGATTGAAATTATAGCGTCATCGTTCGCTAGAATTGAAATATCTGCAAAATCGGGGTCACTTGTATTGATTAAACAATCGTTAGAATTTCCAAAGTGATACACTCTTGCAGGGCTTGTATAGACTTCATGCTGATTCACGATGATTGTAATATCGGGTAACCCTATCATATATTAATTTCACTCATTTCTATAGATACATATTTTTTCATGAGATGGAAATATTCCAAATGAAATGTCAAGAAAGAAATTTAAATTACAAAGTGAGTTTATATAATTAATGCCCTCATGACTAATTATAAATTTTGTTGATTTAAAAAAAAAATTCCTTTGAGGTGGATTGCAAAGCATTGTACTATATCTCCTTGAATTTAAAAGGATTAAGCTCTGGCATCTGAGCCATAATAAGAAGTCAACTTTAATTAATCAAGTTAAATTAATTAATAAAATATAACTTACTAATTTACTAACATTTAGTTATTGTCATAGATAACGACAATGTAATCTCTTGATTAAAAATTACAATAGGGCGTATAAGGAGTTTAATGTTGCAAAATGGAAAAGAATGTGGTAGCAAAATGGTATTTTGCGAAAGTAGAGGGTGGTAAAGTGAAATAAATAAATAAATAAAAAGGTAAGCATCGTATTCTCAATTCATAAATAGTTTTGTTTTAGTGTTTGGCCCAAAATCTCATTCTTTAGCTGCTGTCAAGTTCGGCCATGCATGGAGTCAGACCCGACCCGAATCTTGCTGAGACACTCTTACCCAGGTCCTCTAGACCCGACTCGATCTAAATAAATTTGGATCATGTGTTATATAGGATCATCTTATATATACGATAACTCCGTACAATTTTTTTTTAACTACACAACAAGATGTTGTACTAAATAGATTATTACACGGGATGATCCTGTACAGCACATGATCCAAATCGAACTCGAAAATTGATTATCAACTTTTATACAGGAAGTCAAGAGGCGTTGACTTTGTTGGGGGGAAGAAAATTGTGAAGAGTTACTTTGATGTGTTGGGCGTTTGTTGTTCTAGTGAAGTTCCATTGATCGAAGACGTTGTCAATTCATTGGATGGGATCAAAGATTTTTCCATCATAATCCCAACAAGGACTTTGATTGTTTTCCATGATCCTCTCCTTATTTCCCGCATTCATATAGGTATTTTTTTTTAAAATTTTTTTTAATCGTGATATGAAATTGTGTAATTTAAAAAAAAAACATAAAAACAAAATAGTACTGCAATAAACAAGAGTTGTTTAATTTGTTGACTTATGTAACATTTCACTCGTCTCAGATTCTTCTTGTCGTTAGATATTACGTCTTGTTGCAAATCATGTGATGTTTTGGCTGTTATTGTTTAGCAGATATTTCCAATCACAACTAAACAGTGAGAAGTATTTTTTTTTTTTGAAAAAGTTGTCTCTTACCAACTTAAAGAAAAGTATTTCTACATTTTTTTAAAGTTGAAAATAAGGACTTAATCAATTATTACATTTAATCACGTATGATTTGTTAGCCAAATTTCCATCACACAAATGGAAAGCTTGCATAAACATTGCGCTTTTTGGAGTAGGAAAGATTTTTTGGTTTCTCTTCAATTTTGGTCCCAATATTAAAAAATTGTCTAATGTTTATTAGTGTTATTTTTCGTTTTATATGAAATGAAAAATTTATTGAGGAACTTCAAAAAAATTCTTTTTAGACAATGCACTTTCGATGTTGCATTTTGAAAATTATCACCCCTTATTAATTTTTTATAAAAATATTCACTGAAAAAGCCACACAAGAATTGCATAGAAATTGCAGAAGAATCACGGAAGGTCGCAGAAGGTCGTGCATGAGCTTTTTTGCAAAAAAAAAAAAAAAAAGAAATGTGCAGTTTTTATTTTTCAAAGTGCAACATTAAAAGGGGCATTTTGCCAAATTTTATAAAAAATAATTGTGTAGAGCACAATTAATTGGAATCACGGTGTAAAATAATACAGTATCAGCGAATACATGTAACAGTATCAGTTTCACGCGCTACAAATTTTCGGCCGTTAAGAGCAAATTCTAGATCCATGTCTAGTTTTAGTGAAGGAGAAGTGTGGTTAGATTCATTGTTTAGTAACATGTGAATTTGTTGACAGTGGAGGCATTGAATCGAGCAAGGCTAGAAGCCGCTATTCGAGAAGACGGCACGACTAGTCTCGAGCACAAATGGCCGACCCCCTACGCGCTTGCCAGCGGCACATTACTCGTGCTCTCGTTTCTCGACTACTTCTACGCCCCGCTTCGCTGGTTAGCCGTCGCAGCAGCTGTCGTCGGAAGCCCGCCGATCATACTCAAGGCTTTTGCAGCTCTTGGACATCTCTATCTTGATGTAAACATCCTTGTTTTGATTGCAGGTGTGCTTTAAATCCTTTCATTTAGGTGGTGTCATAATGTATAAGCTACATTTTGCACAAAAATAATGCATGCATTTTGCTGTTTTCGTCCATCCTATATAGTTGGGGGATCGATTGGTCTAGGTGACTATTGGGAAGCGGGGACTATTGTGTTCCTTTTCACAATTTCGACGTGGCTGGAATCGAGGGCGAGCCATGAGGCTGCTGCTGCTATGTCGTCGTTAGTTAGAGTCGTGCCCCAAAAGGCCGTCGTAGCTGAGACTGGGGAAGAAATCGACGCGGATGAGGTGAAGTTGAACACAATTTTAGCTGTCAAGGCAGGCCAAGTTATACCCATTGATGGAGTTGTTGTACAAGGTAAGCAGAGATGGATCCTTATGTATTTATGAATATTTTTTTGAGTTAGTCTTGTACGAAACCGTCCCATGATACAAGACAATTAAATAAGATATAAGAAAATGTAACTTTTAATCCTGTAACTTTACCTCTTTTCGATTTTGGTCCTACTAATTTTTAAATTTTGATTTTTGTTATGTAATTTTACCTCTATTTGATTTTGGCCATATTAATTTTCAATTTTCAATTTTTTATTTTTATTTTTTTGGTTTTATAAA
>JAPKLY010000055.1:124023-135919 GCA_026898435.1 Prunella vulgaris | reverse complement strand
TTTTATACATGAATAGGGTGTCATAGGACCAAAATAAAAAAGAGATAAAGTTATAGGATGAAGATACAAAATTAAAAGTTAATAGGACTAAATAAAAAAGAGGTAAAGTTATAGGATGAAAATCAATTTGGACATAATTCACTATCATATTAATAGGGGGTAAGTGCTAATTTATATAGTCTTATGTGATGAGACGGTCTCACATAAATTTTTCGTTATTTTTATTTAATTATAAGCGTTCGCCCCCGTTGAAATGAAATTATGGATCCGTCCCTGATTAGGTACGTGCGAAGTAGACGAAAAAATCCTGACAGGAGAATCCTTTCCAGTGACCAAGCAGAAAGACTCCTCTGTTTGGGCTAGCACAATCAATCTTAATGGTATGATCATCTTTGATGCTCTTAATCTGAGAGTATGTTTGGTTTAAAAGATAAAATTATTTTAATAGTTCGATTTTGACTGATTCGTTTCCCAGGCTACATAAGCATTAGGACGACGTCTGTGGCAGGGGACAGCGTGGTGGCTAGAATGGCGAAGATTGTCGAAGAGGCTCAGGGCGAGAAGTCGAGAGCTCAGAGGCTTATAGACAAGTGTGCTAGGTACTATACACCAACTATAGTAGCTATATCGGCTTGTTTAGCCCTTGTCCCAATAGCATTCCGTATTGATCACAAGAAGCAATGGGACCACTTGGCTCTTGTTGTGTTGGTGAACGGATGCCCGTGTGCTCTTGTTCTTTCGACGCCTGTTGCCATGTTCTGCGCACTGTCGAAAGCAGCCACATTAGGAGTTCTGTTTAAAGGCGCGCAGCATCTTGAAACGCTTGCTGGGATTAAGGCCATGGCGTTCGACAAAACTGGGACGATAACTAGGGGAGAGTTTCTGATGGAAGAGTTTGAACAGCTCCGGGATGATGTCTCCTTGAACACACTGCTGTTTTGGTATCACTTCTTGCTCCGTTTCCTTGGTTTAATGTACTCCCACCGTATGATAATATTTTTTGTACGTGATTCAATGCAATATGTCGGAGGGTATTATGAGGCATTGTGAAGTTCGTTTATGAAATTAAAAATTGTATTTGAAGAATATGTTTATATCATTTCTATTGTATCCGATGTACATGTTTCCAGGATTTCGAGCATTGAATGCAAATCGAGCCATCCAATGGCAGCTGCATTGGTCGATTTTGCAAGGGGGCGTGGAGTTGAGCCGAAGCCTGACCTAGTCGAGAATTATCAGAATTTTCCCGGAGAGGGGATTTCCGGGAAAATTGATGATAATGAATTGTATATTGGTAACTGGAGAATTGCTTCAAGAGCAGGCTGTTCTGTAGGTGAAAAAGTCATTATCAGATACCCTTTGATTTGAGATAGTTCAATAAACGATTTTTTGAACTTGATTCAATAAAAAATTCAATAAAGCTCGAACGAACTTTCATGATAGGTATGATATTGGTCGAACATAGTGTAAAAATATCAAACTACTAGAGCAGAAATGGCTCGATTCATAAGTATAATCGTATACGGCCTTACCCCTCATTACTAGCTTCCGATACTGTATCAATGACTCTACTTATGTTCACATGCAGTGCCAAAACCGGAAGGCTACAATGATATGGAAGGAAAGTCCATAGGCTATGTCTTCTTGGCCTCATCTCCTGCTGCCGTCTTCTCTCTGTCCGATGTCTGTCGAACGGGAGCAAAGGACTCGATCCAAGACCTGAATTCCATGGGCATCAAGACTGTCATGCTAACTGGAGATTGCCATGGAGCTGCCAAGCATGCTCAAGATCAGGTATAAAGTAGGTGTTTATTGCAAAAAATGGGACACTTTTGGTACCAATGTTTTAAAAAGTTCTATGTTTTTTTCACCAGTTAGGGGGAGCTTTTGATAATGTCTATGCAGAGCTTCTGCCGGAGGACAAAACGAAAGTGATAAAAGAGCTACAGAGAGCGGGCCCGACAGCCATGATAGGCGACGGGTTGAACGACGCCCCTGCTTTAGCCACAGCGGATATTGGGATCTCTATGGGCTTATCGGGCTCTGCTCTTGCAACAGAGTCGGGGGACGTCGTTCTCATGTCAAACGACGTTTTAAGGATAGCGAAAATGCTCCGTCTTGCAAAGAGTGTTAGGAGGAAACTCATTGAGAATGTGGTGTTTTCGATTTCTATCAAGGTTGCTATACTGTGTGTGGCGATTGCTGGTTATCCTATTGTCTGGGTTGCTGTCCTTTCCGATGTGGGAACTTGCCTATTAGTGATCTTTAATAGTATGCTTCTGTTGAGAGATGAGGCAGGGCAAGGAGAAAAATGTTACCAGTCTGAAAATAAGTATAAGCTGATTGAATCTGAGAAGTGCATCTCGGAATGCGGAGGAAATACGAGAGTCGAACCGGACGAGGAATCACAGGTAAGATTTGTAAGTGTCTCGATGTTTCTGATATATATGCTCTGATCAGTATATCCATCGATATTTCTATGAAATTACAACCTTGATCACAGGTGCCGAGGAAACAATGTTGCCCCGATTCGAGTTTAGAACCTCGAGGGGAAAATGGGAAATGCTCGAGCTCCGCGCGAGAGCGTGGTGACCGTAAGGGCCGTAAATGTTGTTCCGTTGTCGTTGGGAACGACAGTGGGACGACGTTGGATCATAATGCTTCTGAAGAAAGAGGTGGTGTTGTTAGCATGCCTGGATGTAAGGCTAGTACAGAGTGCAGCAAAGGTTGTACGAAGCAGCATGGATGCTGTGCAAGTGATAGCTTCAGAAGAGAATGCTGCAATGGAGATGGAGACTCTGGCACTAGTTTCAGAGGAGGTTTATCAGAAATTGTCATACAATAATGCTTGATTACGAGTTATGTGTACAATATTTTCTGGAGATGAATTTTTAGAATTGCTTGAAATTTGGGGGATTAATATGTGTGTACATCTTTGTTATGATATTCTTAGAAAATAGTTTAATGCATGTGGAATTATAGCATCATCAGAGCAAATTAGCATAATTAGTTTGTCATTGTTTGTTATAAGTTATATATATATGCTAGCGCAAAGTCTAACCAAAAGTGTTTGAGGACGCTTATTTTAAATTCTTCAATGATAATGAGAATGAAATTTTATTTTTCTTTTTTACCCTTAGATATGTTGAATGAGAGTTTGTGTTCAAGATTGTTACATCATTAGTATTGTGCTCCAATTTTAGAATAAATTGACAAAAAAGAAAGTTGATGATTGTGATATAAGAGATTGATGGAGGAGGATGATTATAGAATGAAATGTGGGTAAGCAAATGTGGGTGATGATTACCTTATTTAAAAGGAAAATCATCGTTGCGTACCTAATTTGTTCTCATCACTCCTATTACCATTGCAGAATTTTCATACAAAACGCCCCTTATTATAATTTCTAGCAAAAATTATATTTTTTGCTTTCTTTATGAATATTTATAATTACTACTCCCTCCGTCCCAAAGGTGTTTTCACCTTTGGGATGACACAACTTTTAAGAAAAGTAGAGTGTTATGTAAAGTTATATTATTAAAATAATGAGATTAGTTGGATTGTGAGGATAAAGTTAAAGTAATAGTTTCCATTTATAGGGTGTGGAAACAATTGTGGAACGGACGAAAAAGGAAGTGTGAAAACAATTATGGGACAGAGGGAGTAGTTATCAATGTGATCAATACAAAAAGAAAGCAATGGAAAAGCAAAACAAGCAAGAATCAAAATACGCACTTTAATGAAAACTTGAAAAACAAGCATCCATCTCAAACCACACCTTCTTTAAACGATTCATTTTGCACCATCCAAAATTAAATCTTTTTATCAACACTTTTGTTTTGATAATATTCTTATTCTTTCCAACTCTAATATATATAAAGGTGATGAAGCTAATAACAATCAATCCACCCTAAAAAAAAAGTCCAAAATGAAAAGAAACTCCAACATGAAGCTAAGAAAACTACCCCATGTTTTCAGCAAAGTCTTGGAGCTGCCTTTCCGGTCCGATGCTGATGTGGCGGTGGAGGAGGGGCCCGATTTCTTCCGGTTCGTCGTGAAAATCGAAGTGGTGCCCGACGTGGTTGTGGGGAATGTGAGGGCTCATGCAGTGGAGATTTATCCAGGTGTGATCAAGATTGTTGTTAGGAATGATCACAACAAGTATGTTGAGTTGTCATTGGACGAATTGGAAATCGACACGTGGAGGTACCGGTTGCCATCGTCGACCCGGCCGGAGCTGGCCACCGCGGTGTTCGGGGACGGAAATCTCACCGTGGTGGTGCCCAAGGGAGGCTCCCGCCGTAATATTGTCAAGGGTGGGGAAGTTTGGGGAGGGGGAAGTAAAGTTGTTCTTGTTCAGTAGTTAGGGATTCAAATGTGTGTGTGTGTGGTTTTTTCCTTTTGCACACCCACTAACCTAATTTGATCGAAATGCAATAAAAATGCTCCCACCCTATCTAAATTTATTCTCATTTATACATGGACACGAGTTTTTAAGAAAACAAAGTAAATAAAATACAAATATTATAGAATAATCACTAGTACAGAAACAAGCTTGGAGAGCTCACGAAATTCCACTTAGAAAGCGGTTATTTGAACTCTCCAAGCGAAAGTTATGCAAGCTAGGTTGCACTTAGAAAGCGGTTAAAGAACCGCTCTAAAATCGCACTTAGAAAGCGGTTATGAACCGCTCTCTAAGTAACCACTTAGAGAGCAGTTAAGAACCGCTCTGCAAGTGTTTCTTTTTAAAAAAAAAATCTATTTATAAAAAATTAAAAATACCAATCATACAACTGATAAATAAAATATTCATCAATAAATCAAAATATACATCAATACGTCAATAAATCAAAATATACATCAATTTAATTATACAGATCTAAATTCTCACCAAAAAAAAAAAAAATTCGATCTGATGGTGATTCAAATATTCGATCTTCGATCCGAGATCTGAAAAAACATCAAATATCCTATTTGATTCAAATATCAAAACATAAAAAATTATATATGAAAAACTATACATATATAATAAAAAATAAAATTAATTGATCCAAGTTACATTTGAAGAACAGTGCTAAAAATCTGAAAATTTAATTAACCCAAGTTATTTTTGAAGAAGAAAACAAAAGCAAAAGTATTACCCTGGAAAAAAAACTCTATCAAAAGTATTCCGCCATTTTCTATCCATCATCGATGCTTAGGCTGACTTGATCTGTTTCCGCCATTTTCTCTCTTCTGTTGCGACGAAAATGAGGGGAATCCGAAAACGCCGGATTTCGAGGAGCCTCGAAGTGAACAAACCGGAACGTTGAGAATCGAAACGCCACGGCCTGGGACTGCAGATTCCGGAGCTCTTCTCATCGGGATCCGGCCGACTCGAGTCGGTGCCGTTATCGGAATCCTTCAGCGGCGGACTTCTCCGGCCTTCAGCGACGGAATTCAACGCAGGTCTTCAGTGGCGGACTTCAGCGCCGACCTTCAACACCGACCTTCATCGGCAAAGAGCGTGACCTTCAGAAGTAACTATGTGCGGCGGCCTTCAGGATGAGGGAAGGGTTTTTGTTAATGAAATAGGATACGAAATGAAAAAAAGGCTAGGTTAAAAAGAGTGTAATTGGGCTTCATAGCTGAAAGCCCATAGCGGTCTATAACTGCTTTAATCCTTTACAGCGGTTTTAAACCGCTTTCCTATATTTTTTTTATTTTTTTTAATATTTTTTTAAAGCGGTTTTAAACCGCTATGCAAGTATATTTTAATTTTTTTTTTCCGTATATGATTGGAGAGCTCATTTGTAAATGAGCTCTCTAAGTAACAACTTGGAGAGCTCATTTGTAAATGAGCTCTCTAAGTAACAACTTAGAGTGCTCATTTACAAATGAGCTCTCCAAGTAGAGCTATGCAAGCTCTAAATTGTAGTAGTGAATTATAGGTCCACTAAAAAAATAAAGTGATTTTTTATAAATATAGTAATAAAATAATACTTTTTGAAAGAGGAATGTAAATAAATGTTGGAGGACGAACGAAAATGGAAAATGAGAAAAAATTGAAGGGACGGAGTAGTATAAAACTAAAGGAAGGTTTGCACCAAAGTTGTTGACGATATATAAACTAGTTATTTTATCTTTGTTTTGGGTACGGTTCTCATTAATTCTCATTCGTTAAACGTTAAAAGAGTTACACTTGATTGTAATTAATGCACAACAAATGAAATTAATTAAAAAAATATTTATAAGAATCAGTAAAAATAATTTTTCGGGTCAATTAATACATTTTAATAATATAACTAATATAATTTTAAAATATATTAGTATTGTACACCATACTTGGTGCATAGATATATAATCAAATATAAAATTTAGTTTATCATATTCTATGCCCAACGCCACTGCAAATTAACATGTTAATTACGGAACCCTTTTGCGTATTGAAAATGTTGCGAGAAATTTTGTTGTAGTTTGAACATTGCACGAAATCTCCCTCATAGTCTACTAAATAAAGAATATTCTACTTTTAAATATTTTTTTTCTATTTTTTATTATATCTTTCATGGTATAGTTTTATTATTTCTGTTGGGCTTGAGCCCACTTGATTTTGGGCCATTTGGTTAGACCTTAAGCTCTATTATCTAACTATAGGTGTAGTTGAATAGCCACCATATAAAAGTTACTGTGTTTCTCTTCTCTACTAGTGATCGATCGAAATCGTGAGTGAGAGTTGAGAAACTGTAGCGTTGGTGTGCAACCCTACACGAGGGACTTTGGTGCCTTCCAATCTCATCTGTTTTGTGTCCAACAAACGGGTGGCCTGAACCCATGCCTGTAAACCAAACCGTGAGTCGTGAGAGAAGACAGGATGACCCAACAGTGTTATCAGAGCCATGGGTTGCCTTCTTCGACTCTGTTCGGGTTAGATCAGAGTGGGTTCGTGTGCGTGTACCGTCGGCCATCTGTGGGCGTCATTTGTAAGTGCCACCGCACTATTGAAAGATTTGGATTGCTGCTGTGTGTCACATCCATCGCGTTTTCCGCCTCCGACCTCCGTTGGTTCGCTAGCGCCACCGCGCTCCTGGTGGCGCTATCTGTTACGTTCGATCGCTGAAGGCCAATCGTCGGGCCGATCCATTATGCCCGTCGATCTATTCAGGGCTCTTGTTCGCCGAGTCGTGGGTCCTGTTGCAGCGCTGTTTGGAAGCCTAGCCACCGCCACCTGGAGCAGTGCCATCGTGTCCACCGCCGGTTTGCTGCTATCGCGCCAGCCGTGAGCCTGAAGCCTGTGCGCCGTCCGCCTGTAGCTGCGCCGCTGCTCGCCTGGAGTAGTCCAGCCGTCAGCCGGTGCTGCCATCGTTGCTGTGCACCACTCGTCGCGAAGGCTGGCCGTCCGCTGCTGCTTGCCGTCTCCATCTGCCGGCGTCAGGTAAGAGGTAAGTGAGGTAAGGTGTGGTTAATCATTTACTTTTTGTTTCTTGATAAAATCAGTAATATAGTCAGATTATTTGTTGGTTTTACTTGTGTGGATTACTGTTTTATTAAAAGTTTTTTAAACTACTGTGTGTGAATTTATTTGTATTGTTTGCAGATTAAAATAAATTGTGTATTTATTGTTAATTGCTAACAAGGTTTCTGCAGTTTGTTATTTGATATTTGTTACCTCAAGGAGTAAGAATATTTTATCTCGATGTGTTGAGACCCTTACCTAGGATCTCGCTCTGGTAAAATGACTTATCTCTACCTTTTTTACTGCTTTCTTAGTGAATCGCTTGCCGCAATTTTAGCTGCTAGTTTTACGTGTTGTAGTTTTTTAGGAAAATTACGTGCTAGTTTGTTGTGATTTGTGGTCTTGATCTCGTGTCCTGTTTGGTGCTTCCGCTGAGTGTTAAATCTGATTTTTTGCATCTTTGTGTTTGCAAAAGTTTTTTCTTAGTGATTCTGTGAAATGACTGCTTATCCCCATGTGTATGTTTTGGCCCCCTTTAATGGCAAAGCTGATTTCAGCATTTGGAAACAAAAAATGAAATGTATTTTGATACAACAACGTGTTTTCAAAGCTGTTAATAACTCTTATCCCCCTGGTATGTCTGAAGATAAAAAATCTGAAATGAATGAACTTGCTTTATCTGCTATTGTCTTGAATTTGTCTGATACTGTGCTTAGAAAAGTAGGAACTTTTGATTTGGCTAAAGATTTGTGGGATAAGCTTGAAGAGCTTTATAATGAAAACTCTTTGTCAAACAAGTTGTTCTTGCTTGAAAAGTTTTATAGATTTAAACTTGATCTCAGTAAGGATATTGATGAAAACTTAGATGTGTTCACTAAGTTAATTCAAGACATTAAGCAAACTGGAGATAAGCATATCGATGATTACACCCCTATTGTCTTGCTAAATGCTATACATGATTCTTATTGTGATATGAAATCTGCTATTAAGTATGGTAGAGATAATGTTACTCTTGAGACTGTGGTCAATGACTTAAAAAGCAAAGAAATTAATTTGAAACAAAATGAGGGTGGTAATGGATCGGGGGAGGTTATGCACGTTAGGGGGAGGAATGTGAATAAGCATGCTAGAAAGCCTAAGGTTAAAAAGTGCCTTAATTGTGGTGACACCGGTCACATGATTAAGGAATGCACTAAGCCTAACAAAAATCTAAAGAATAAGTGTGCTAATGTGGCTTTTAGTGAGGAGCAATTCGGTGATGTGTGCTAAACTCTTTGTGTGGTTTGAGTGCTTTGCCTTTATGGTTTTATCCTTTGTGGATTGTTTGCCTTTGTGGTTTGTTTTATCATTGTGGCTTAGGGTCTGTGTGTCTCTGTTGCTTAGTGGTATTTGACTTTGTGTCTTTGTTGCTCTTAGTGAGGTGGAGCAACGACCTTTGTGGTATTTTGAGTCTTTGTAAACTCTATTTAATTGACTTTGTGTCTAGGTTGTTCCTTTTGAGGTGGAGCATAGGTCTTTGTGACTAGGTTTGTATGATTTGGATCTTTGTGATTCCTATTTTTGTGGCTTCATGTTTTATTGCTTTGTGTCAATTGCATGAACGTGTGTGACTTTGTGTCCTTTACGTTATCACCTGGACTAATTTTGTGTTTTTTGTAGGTTTTGTGTACTAACTTTGTGTTTGTGCTGGTTTTTTGGTACGCCTTTCTGTGTGTGCTTGTGTGTGCATGTGTGTGGGGTGATGATGAAAACCCGTGGATTCCGATGTTGAGAAGGGAATGGCCAAAAAGGTGGAGAATGTTGGGCGTGAGCACACTTGGTTTTGGGCCATTTGGTTAAACCTTAAGCCCCATTCTCTAACCCTTGGTGTAGTTGGATATCCACCATATAAAAGCTACTGTGTTTCTCCTCTCTACGAGTGATTGACCGAAATCGTGAGTGAGAGTTGAGAAACTGTAGCGTTGTTGTGCTACCCTACACGAGGGACTTTGGTGCCTTCCAATCTCATCGGTTTTGTGTCAACCAAACGAGTGGCCTGAACCCAAGCCCGTAAACCAAACCGTGAGTCGTGAGAGAAGGCAGGGTGACCCAACAATTTCAATATTTAAAAAAAAACGAATAAAACCATGAGCCATTTTTCTGAAAAGTGAAAAATTTGCTTTTTTTATTTTTGGATACTCGATATCCAAAAGCTTGAAAAGCATAGATTAAGGGTACTGAGGCCAAAAGCTTGACGGAAAGCTCGAAAAATTTCAAGTGTCTAGGATCAGAAATTCAATTTCCTGGTGAACCTAAGGCATTGAACTAGCTCTTCCCTCAAGAAAGTTGAGCAAAGATCCGCGGGCAATTATTGTGGTACATTCTTGGTCATATTGGGCCCAACCAGATCCAAAAGCTCCATCAGGTATTATAAATAGGTATTTTCTTTACAGAAAGAGGGGTCGACATTCATTATCACTTACAACATATTTTTGCTTACAATAAATATAAGACGAATCACATTAAAGTCCTAGCCCAAAACAGGTGGCTAGACAAAACTCCGTATTATTTATATACAGTTTCATACATTATCGTTCCTTAAGACCCACTGGAATTTCTTGGAATAAATAACAACAACAACAATAATAATAATAATAATAATAATAATAATAATAATAATAATAATAATAATAATAATAATAATAATAATAATAATAATAATAATAATAATAATAATAATAATAATACTTAGGGATGAGAATGGGTATGTAGAGCGAATATTAGAAAATTCAGACCCGCACGCCTCTATGTATGGGTCAGATTGGGTCGTTCCATCCTAAATTAATTTTTTATTGTTGCAATAATAATATATTCTTACATATTAAAAAAATTAAGATCTTAATTAAAATAAATAAAATTTATGTTATTAATAAAATATGCTTATGAATTTATTTTACATTTAAATATGTTAAAGCATTATATTATATTCCATATTATATTTTATCAGTATATTTAGACCTAAACTATAGTTTTTAAATTGTTATATTTTTATTTGTACTATAAATACTAATAAATAATAATATATTATTATTGTAAATATAACATATATTTAAATTTTAATGATAGAAACAGGTTAAAAACGGCGGACAGGTTTTATTGTATTTACCGACTATATATTTATTCGACTCGTTGACTTTAATTTCGTTTTTTTTTTTTTTATGACTTTTATGATGATTTTGTGCTTTATAATGATAAGAGAAACAATTTAAGTACGAGTGCAAGTGTACATAGCCTGAAAACTAATCAAAATTCATTTTTTATTTGAGGATTTAACATCGAGTGAATATCAAATTATTGATGTTTTAATTCTCGATTCTGGGCACTTATTAACAATTACTGAAGTTGACTCAAATATTAAGGAAAATCAAACATTTGTCGAAGGAATTTTAGGAAAGCAATTTATGGTTGACAGCTTATTAAAAAAAGGAGTTACCGAGAGGAGAAGGACAAGTAGCATAGGAGAGAAATAATAATTATGGAATAAGGATTAGTATTGTATGCATCCGTTACACGGTGCAACTCAGGTTCACTTTTAAAAAGTTAAACAGATTATAACTGAAAAGTTAAACAGTTTATTATTGAAAAGTTAAATTATGAAAGATACATTTTTCAGTAATAAATTATTTAACTTTTCAGTTATAAACTGTTTAACTTTTTAAAAATGAACTAGAGTTGTACCGTATAATTGGTGCACAGCTATGTTTTAAAAGCGGAAGCTGAAGTTGACCCGGCCACCTTAATATTTTTGGTCGGACCGGGTTCAACCGGGTCTAACCATTTTTAAAGCGGTTGAACCGGTGTGACATCATAAATGCATAATGTATAATTATATATATTTATATATTTTTTTCTAATAAAAATATATATCTCATGAATAAATTTTATTTAAAAAATAAATTAAAATTAGATATTATACTGGAGGAGAGTGGAGATTTAGAGTTATATTTCTAGGAAGTGAAACTATATCTATTATCTAGGGTTATGAATTAAAATTAACCATTATATTATTAAATTATATTTAATATGTAGTATATATAAAATTAATTTAGTTAATTTTGTGTAAAAAAATACCATTTAATTAAAAATTTTTGTCAAAGCACCGTTTCGGCCGGTCCAACGAGCGACCGGTCCGACCCGATTTTTACCGTTTTTGAGCGCTTTTCGGGCGCTTTTGAAAATGCCCGGTCCAACGTACTAAAGCGGCCCGGAGAGGTGTCCAAGTAGCGGTCGCACCGGTCTGACCGGCCGGCCCGATCCGCTTTTTAAAACACAGGTGCACAGGAGACTTACTCATGGAATAAAGTTTTTTTTTTCATGTTTGGTGGCTAAATTTTTTATGTATTTTAGGAATGTGTTGAAGCCTGAATAAAATAGTTAATAATAATAATAATAATAATAATAATAATAATAATAATAATAATA
>JAPKLY010000055.1:97431-124013 GCA_026898435.1 Prunella vulgaris | reverse complement strand
TAATAATAATAATAATAATAATAATAATAATAATAATAATAATAATAATAATAATAATAATTTTCTTGATTTTACTCGATTTCTTTGCTATTTAATTTTATCTTAATTCATGTTCAATTACTCAAGTAATTTAGTTGGATCAGCAAAATATGTTAGTTAATTGTTTATAGCTAAATTACAATTGTTATAGTTTTATACTTAAATAGCAAATAGGGCAAAACATCGATCCTAGGGATAACGAGTCTAGATTGCATGAATGGTCTTATCATATTCATAGTTTAGTTTGTTGTATTGTTTTGGTTTATTAATATATTTAATAAATTAAATCTCGAATATATATTTGGAATTATTTATTTGAATAGGTTAATTGAAATTGTACCCGTCTGATTAATTATACTTAAAAAATAAATTGAACTTGTTTGGTCATACCATTAAGTTTAGGGACAAGTTTTGAGTGGAATTAGAAATTTCATGTGTTTTTGATTGAATTGATTAAGTTTTTCAAGGGGTGGAAAGCCATCCAACAACAAGATTTTTCTTTCATTTGGTTTATTATTTTATTATTTGCATATATTTTTAGTAGTAATTCAACCACTAACCAACCAACGTCCCCTTTTTATTCCTTTCAATTAGAGTTGGCGATTTCGATCTGACCTAACCCAATATTTAGATTAATTTGAGCTCAATTTTATAGGCCCGATTGAAAGATGGACCGATCCGTGAGTATGTCTTGGCCCGATGATCTCATTAACATGTAAACTTGATAACTTTGGCCCGATTCAATGAGTCAGCCCGGCCTACCTGATATTTGGGCTGGACTGTGTTCAATTTTTATATGTCTGATTAAAAAATAGACCGGCCTATCCTGACCAGTAAATATAATTTGAACCAATGAACCATAACATGCCGGATTGAGCCATTTGCCAATAGCGCTCTCAATACATGAATTTGTTCAACTAAATTACACTATTGTATGTGAGTTTGACTCATTACTTATCCTATTACATAAGCAGGTTTGTTAATCTGAAATGTTATTTGTTTAGTACCTATAACACATATAAGACATTAGAATTTGTGTTACAAGATAAACACAAATTAGTTAAAATATTGAAAAAAATGTATTACTCTAAAGACAAACATGTGTTACTATATGCATAAATATTTATTTATCATTATATTAATATAATTTTTTTCTTTATAATAATACATATATTGCATTGAAGATGTGTTACTACATGTACAAAATTGTAACAACATAAAATAAAAAATCAAGATTTAAAGGGATGGAGTATAAATTAAAAAATACATATTAATTTTAGAAAGTACATATTTATCCTTATAGTTATTATAAAATACATATATTTATTGTTTTAAGGACTAATAACACATACTCCTACTTGTCTTTACAATAACATATGTCTACCCAAATAGTAACATAAACTGGGAGTGGAATCTTGACTTCAGTCTTCGCACAATTTTTTTTTTAAAAATTCATCAGACCTTGTCATAATCCGCGAGTTTTGACATGTATCGACCCATGACCTGCGAGATTATCATATTAATATATTCTATGGTACAATATTTCACAAGAATAATACTCAAAATTAAAATAAAAATTACATGCAAAAGGTGTCAAATTCAGTTGTTGCACAGTGCACTCACTCACTAGTTAGAGTTGTTTACATTGAAAGTACGTGTTGACTGAATACACTGAAAATTTACGTTAATAATCGATAAGTGTCTAAACTTTTTTCGTACAATCAACCTACACTCTTTTCGTACAATCAATCAACATTTTTCACTAAAAAACAACCTCAATTATTAAGTAAGCGCGTGCGCATGAGACTTACTCATATTTTATATATATACTAAATATTCAAATATATAGAATTCATTACATATTACCATCTAATTTTTCATGCATTTAATTTCATTTAATACCATGATCTCACTTGATCGCAATTACCATGATTTCATGCATTCAAAATTAATATTCATAAATTTCAAAGCGTTTCCAAATCAAAACGTTAAGTTGTTATATTTCACTATAAAAAGGCATAGACCTTGTCCATATTTTTCATCATCAATCAATCAACATAAACAAACATGGCTAGTGCACACTCTCTATTGTTGGTCTTAGGCCTCTTGGCTCTCACTCTTGCCCCATCTTTTGCTCGTGTTGTCGAAGAAAAATCATTACCAAATTATAATCCAAGTGATGAGCAATATTTGGATGAAGATGTTGTAGTATGGTCTATTATTAATGACCTAACCAAGCATGCTCCTTCTCATCACCATGACACTCCTTCTCCACAAGGAGCCCCATCTTTAGAGCATCATGGTGCTCCATCTCCCTATTGATCTTAATTGCCCAAAGAATTAATATATATATGGCTATGGAAAATATTTTTACTCATTGAGAAGTTTATTATTGATGATTCTTTCTATATGTATAATTCAATTTTTATCAAATAAATTTTTTTAGCATGTGGTGTTCATGTTAAAAAATTGAGTTTATTCTTTTAGTTTTATAATGTTCATTCAGTTTTCTGATCTGGCAATTTCGGGCCGGCCCAGTTTGATATTTGTGCTGAGTTGAGTTCAATTTTATGGGTTCAAATGGAAATGGGTCGGTCTGGGTCGACCCGCTTGCATTTTTACCTAAAGCTAGTAATTTTGGCCCGACCCGATAAAATGGTATGGTCTACCCAATATTTGGCCTGCGTTGAGGTTAATTTTTATAGGTTCGACTGAAAAATGAGCCCGGTCCAGCCTATGAATATTGTCAACTCTCTGTTTTCATGTTTATGTTATGTATATTACATTATCAATTATCCCTGAGATAAATAAAGCAATTTTGCAACAATTCATAGAGAAAAACCATAAGATAAATGTAAAGAAGCAACACATTCTTTGGACTATATAAAAAATGAAAACTAAACTAAATAAGTAATGAAATTTTTATAACAAGGTAAAACCGAAATCAATGAAACTGAAGGAAATAATGGATTTTTAATTTATAACACATGTCATATTTTCTAATTCAAGTTCATTATCACGCATTAATTAAGGAAAATATTCTTGTTTTCTCATAGAGGTGAACAATGGATTTCAGATATCCCGAATCGAATCCGAAAAAAATTATCCGATCAAGTTTGGATAATTTACTAAAAATTCAGCTTTCGAATATCCAGAACCCGAAATTTAAAAATTGGATTCGGGATCGGGTATTAGAATATGACGCGGTTCTCCCAATAGGATGCCCAAAATAATTTTTTTTAAATTAATATATTTTTTAATTTTAGCAAACAAGAGTTATAATTTACATGTTCAACTCATTCTCTCTCGATCGATCTCATGATTGTTGAAGATTTGAATTTAGTTGTAATGAGTTATGAAATATAAGATTTTAGATAATTGAAATTATTAGATTAGTCATTAGTGTTTGAATTAATTAGATAAATTGTACTTATAACATTATATTATATGTTGTAATTTTTCGTTTAGGGCAATTATTAACTGAAAAAAATTATTTGTGACAAAAAAAAATTGTTTTTGGTATTGATGTTATCAAGGTTGTTAATTGTTAAATAATACAAAAAAAAAAAAAAGCCAGGTTCCCGAATTCGAGTAACCAATCTATTTAGGTTCGGGTTCAGGTATTCAAGTATTGTACCCAAAATTTCAGATACCCGAAATTGTCTAATAGCAACACGTATTTGCCCAAATTGTAATATACTTTGGAGCGAAACAATCTAGTATTACAAGTTGCACGAATTTTGAAAAAAAAAATCAAATTCGATCTGGCCCACTTTAGACCCTTGAGTTTCTTAAAAATGAATATTTCTACACAAGTGTTGCTTATATAATATAAAATAGAATTACCATAAATTTGTGAAACCTTACTACAAAAAATAAATTGACTCTAATAACAAATTATTTTATTCTATATTTATACTAAATAAAAAATACATACCAATAAAAAAGATTGGGTATTATGTCTGTAATATATAAAAAATAAAATTCGTGTGTAACAATTTGACCCAACTCAAATGTCAATAAATAGGTACATATCAAATGACAATTCGGATCAAGTCAAAATTGATACACATAAATTTTATTTTTCGTGGGTATTATACACAATACTTTGCCATAAAAAATGTAGGTTATTAATATTGTATATCTTGATATGGAGAAATGATTATATACATCTCCCTTTAATTTAATCCAGGATCTCATCTGATCTAATACAATAGCAAATTAGCAATTAATTACCATAATTCAATTCAAAAATTAATCTTCACAAAGATTCTCAAATCTAAAAAAAAAAAAAAAAAAGGAACCATATAACATTATTTTCACTATAAAAAGGCATAGGCCTTATGCATATTTTTCATCATCATAAACATGTCTACTGCACACTCTTCAATATTGTTGCTCTTAGGCCTCTTGGCTCTCACCCTTGCCCCATCTTTTGCTCGTGTTTTAGAAACAAAATCGTTGCCACATTCTAATCTTAGTGATGATGAACAAATTGTGGATGAAAATGTTGTAGTATGGTCTATTGATGATTTAGCCAAACATGCCCCATCTCACCACCACCACCGCACTCCTCCTCCTCATTGTGCCCCGTCTCCAGAGAGTCACGAGGGTTTGTTTTCGGACGGAGCTCATGCTCCGTCTCCAAAGCATCATGATGCTTGGTCTCCCCATGAGCATGCCCATCCTCCTCACCATCGTGCTTAATGGCTATTGAAAACATTTTTGTTAGTTGAGAAATTTAGTAATTATTTCTTTTTTTATGGAATTTAATATTTCTCTACATGTTCAAGAATTAATTTTAATATAAACTATTCCCTTTATGAGTATCTTGTCCAATTACTTATATATGATCAATAATCCCTTGCTCATTAGACAAGTAAAGTTATTTTTCACAATCCATTACAAAATTGTACAAAGAATAAATGAAGTAAACTAGTTCATAGGATGAACGTAATGAAACAATACAGTTTTTTAGTGTCAATTTTGTAAACCATTTTGTGATTTTTCCAAACAAATAAAGTTCGACATTGAAACCACTTTTTTTATGATTTTTTTTTAAAAATGTTTCCACAAAAATTATAAATATCATTAAACAATAATAACTAAATATATAATATATATAATATATATAATATGTTATTTATATTTCTTTTTTTTTTTGTCAATATAGTCACTTAATTAAATCTTAATGCATATTATAACAACAAACAAATAGGAGGACAAAATTAAAATATTAATTCTCTGAGAATATTAGTGTAAAAAACAATCATTTTGAATAGACAAAAAATTCAAGAAAGACAAATAAGATAAGTTGGGGGGATAAATTTTTAATACGTTAAAGATTAACCAAGTTAATTATGTGTAGCCTTGAAAATTAGGCACCATAATTGAAATTTGGGGATAAAATCATGCAAAATTTAGGCCACTTCCTGAGGATTTATTCTAATATAATTCCCTCCGTCTCACAGAAATTTGCACACTTTTCTTATTTGGACTTTCCACATAAATTTGCACACTACTAAAAAAAGAAACATTAATTTACGTGCACACTTACAAACTTATACACATATTTACCCATATGCCACTATTTTATATATAAAATACATTTTTTTTAAAAAATGTGACGTCCCGTAGGGTATAAATTTCTACGGGATGGAATGGAGGGAGTATAAAATTTTGGCAACTTCCTGAGAATTTCACGAAAAAGGTCGTTAGGGTCAAAACTTGCGGACATGTCGTAAATTGCAATTGAATTTATGATATAACTCTTTTCGTCTCAAACTAGCTACACAATTTACGACGAATTAAATTTTTTTTAACATTAACTTTATTAATTTTTGCGATAAAAAAACATTTCATCTCAATTTAGCGACATATTTTTCAATTTATTTTTGTAGTAGAATTTATTTAGTCTCAAATTAGTGATAGAATTTTTTTATTTTACTTTTTGTAATTTAAATTTTTAAATATAATTTGGTTATATTAAATATATTAAACAAATAAAATAAAAGGATGAAATATACATATATATTAATCAATTAGTGCATAAAATCAATTTACTGTAGATAATTGTTAAGGTATTAGCAAAGAAACTATAATTTATAATAAATTAAATTTAATTCAAAATAATAATAAAAGTTAAATTTGTAAGGAACCTTTTTCTAGAAAAAATATACATTTTTTGAAGAATTGATTTGGCTTATTAAATAGGTAAGCATATATATACATATTTTGTCATGAAATAAATGAATGAATCACTTAATCCTAGTGGCAAAAAGAGTACGTAGCTCCCTTGTACACCAAGTGCACTGTGTTAAAGTATATTTTTGAAAAGTTATATTATTTATTATTAAAAAGTTATACAAATTATTAATGAAAAATTACACTATTAAAGATATATTTTATGTAACTTTTTAAAAATAAAATTGAATTACACGATGCATTTGTTGCATACAAAACTAAAACTTTTAAATAATTACATATATTCGAATTATAATCTAGGGAGGAATACCAATACTGTTCCATGTAATATATTTCATTAATTACTAGCAAATGCACAAGTTATTGACACCTGATCCTGGACATAGGGTAATAAATTGACAATAGATAAAACAAGAATATTACTAAATAACATTAAATAATTAATTATTTTCTTAATCAATTTGTATATTTTTAAAATAATAGTTGCAATTAATTAATTATCCAAAAGCATGGAGTTTCAAATATTCTCTGAATGAAATTCATGTTTTGAAATCTTGAATGAATTAATAGATATCGAATTAAATACGAATTAATTAATTACAATTATTTATCAAAATACCATTATGAGCAAGATTCTGAAATCAAAATCTCTCATGACATTGTATTAATGTAGGATTTCGATCATTTTCAAAAATTTGTATATTTAATGCTACAAAGTAGTCATTCTTTCACTATAAACATAGATGATATATACTTTTTTTTTTAAACATCAAACAATTCTATAAAATGAGGAGTGCATATTCTCTTTTCTTGCTTTTCAGCCATTTGGCTCTAATTATCATATCCACTTCTATGGCTCGTATTTTAGACGAAGATTCAAATGAAAATAATGATCAAATCTTTGATAAAGAGCATCTATTGTAGATTAATTGCTCGTACAGAATGCATCACGACCACCACCAAGCTCAACCTCCTAAACTCCACGGCCGTCGTGCTCATCCTTCGAAACGCTACGGCAACCACGATCATCCGCCTGAAAACTATAGCCAACATGCTGCTCCTGCACCAAAAGAATTATGAAAGCATAGAAGAAAATATACTAGTCCTTCACCTGGCTTTTTATTGTGATTAGTTCTTTTGTAATGCCATATATTTAAAATAGCAAATATTATTAGTAATTGTTAACTTATATATTATTCGTGTCATATCAAAAAACAACTTATTCCTCACCATATATGTCATTGGTTGACTTTGACCATCCCTATTATTTTGATGGAAATATCCAAGCTTCACTCTGATTATAGATATACATGGATAAATTAGCAATTCGCTTTTGGTGCTCGCGAATATTTAAGATCGTCTAGACAATTGCTGATCAGCTACAGCCATAAAAAATATTTATTTATATTAGTTACGCGTGCTTCGGCGACTGCCTTAAATCGATCGCTAATTCATCTCAAAATTTGTTTTCTAATTTATTTTATAATTCGTCTCAAATGTGTTTATTTATTTTATCTTTAAAAATAACTAAATATAAGTAATTTATTTTATAATATATATTTAAAAAAAATTATATGCACACCCACTATCAATTTCTGGATCATCCGATTCATCCCCTTGATCTGGTGAAACATTAAAGGCCAGGTTATTGACACTAACTTTTTTAAGGAAATATACTACTCTTTCAATATTGTTTGGTATTTTTTTTTAAAAAAAATTATAAATTTTCAGTAAAAAATTTCGAATTTTTTATTTCTACATTATATTTGAAAAAAATGTAAAAAAATAAAAAAAAAATCAAAAAGAATAATCGAATGAAAAGTAATATATTCCAAAAATAGTCCGAATAACCTGGGCCTTTAATTAAAGCCTTTAATTCATCTCGGGCCCACTTGCCACCCCTGTTTCGACACTTACATGTGGCGTTTTTTGAACAAACGATTTTTTCCAAAAATGAGTTTATCAGACAAAAGGGGGTTGTTTCATTCAAAATGACAAACAAATCATCCAAAAGAAGTACAAATGACTCACATTTTGGTGCAAATATGACATTAATTAACTGTCAATACTCCCTCTATTTCAAAATATATGTCATTCTAGCATGTATCATGTATATTAAGAAATATAATTTTAACCAATAGTAATGCATTGAGAAATGAATAAATAAAATTGATTGGGTGTAAAATCGTGTTGAACCAAATCACACCCTTTCATTCCCTGAAAACATTTCAAATTATCAAAACTCAAATGTTGATGCCCTCTGATGCGGACGAGGGTTGTGGGGTGAAGAATGCGTGTAATCGGGCTAGACGAGCGAAAATGAAGAAGACGGTCCAAGCAATTAGAAGCTGAGGCACGGCATGCAAGTGAAAATTAAATCTCCAACTCTTTATAATCTTTTTCGATCCAAAAAAAGGAAAATGATAATTAATTAATTATGATATCTTCTTCTTCTTCTCACTTTTGGTTTTGAGCATGTAGAGACCCGGCCCAAAGTTCAAAGTTAAGGTAATGTGGTTGAAGCTGGGTTCGTCACTCTTCCTTCACCTCATCGAAAGGGAAAGGGACCCCGGCCCATTCCAGAAGGCCCATTTAGCAGGGCCAAATCAGAACCCAAGTATCTCCCCACAAGTCACCATGTCTCTTTATATGTTCCCAAATTTGACTCCTTTGTTCAGGGCCTCAAGGTCATGTTTCTGTTTTTTAATTGTCTTCTTCAAAAACTAGTACTTGACCTCTCTGCAATGGTGTTGTTTAACCCTGCATGCTAGCTGTTTGAATACATTGTTATGAAGGATTAATTGTATGGACATATATAGTATGAAAATAGAGCAAGTTTTCCCTCCTTATTTTATATATATATATATATGTTTCTTCTTTGGCCGTGTAATTGAGGTCACCATTTCACATGCCGTATGAAAGATTTGGTTGTTTCCTCTCAACAGGATAAAGGGATCCCGGTGCATGAGACGACTCATCCTGATAAATATATCTTGAGCTAAAATCACATACTTCCTGAGTCACTCATCCTGAATAATATCCTGAGCTGACAACAGAGTATGGCAAAGGCTATTTCGACTGAATGATAAAGTCGATTATTTAGACAGCTGGTAGAGCAATTCTATTGGACGTCGGAACAGTTATTCTGAGCGGTTATAACTATACAAATTCGTTGATTGGTTAATAGCTTAAAGGCGGTTAAGGGATAGGTCTATAAATACGTATTCATACCAGGAACTAAAACACACTGAGACTGTGAGAGTTGACATTCTAAATCTTAGAGAGGGAAAGCTTGTATTCTGTAAACATTATTCAACTATTAGTGAAGTGAGGAAACTCCATCCGTGGACGTAGATCAATTTAATCGAACCACGTAAATTGCTTGTTCTTTTAATTTCCATTTTATTTTATGTTGAGTGCGTTCTTCAAAATTATTCTGATTACTTGAAGTCTAATTGAGATCAATTGTTCCGATTATATTCACAACAATTAATTTTTAAAATTATTTTATAATTTTTGAAAATGAAATTTGTGACAAGAACTTAGGGCGTGTAGGCAAATTTTTTAAAAATAATGTTATTTCGATATTTTGGAGCATATTACGATAATTTTTGTACACAATTTTAAAATGTAATATATATATTTTTATGAATATTATAGTACTGGAAAAGTGGAGTTCATTTCACAGTGAACCACCAAGCACCACTGCACCACATAGCCAGAATTCCGTCGGAGATGAAGCTGTCGTCGTCCTCAACTCCAAAAGAAAATTCAACTGTCTTTTGACTACTGCCTCACCGTCAATTGAAAGAGAATGGAGGCCATTGCCGCTTGAGTCACCATCTTTATTCATGTCGACGCTACTATTGTCGAAGCTCCTCCTTGAATTTTTCATGTCGCCGCTGCTATTGTCGAAGCTCCTCCTGCCAAAATTCAAGACAACCGTCGTAACTGTTCGTCTCCATGGAAGCAACACAATGGTGGAAATTGCTTTGGTTTCACAACTGCCCCTAATTTTCCACACTAGTAACAGCCGCGATCATTTCAATTTATTTCGATTTTTTCAAAGTTATTTCACGATTTTTTATTTAAAATTTTGTGTTTGCAGCAACCTGATTTTAATTTTTCACAGTTTAGTGGGGTGCATAGTGATGAGGGTTAGTTATAAGATTTTGTGGTGTGTGGACTCATCTTGTGTGTGTACTCCAAAGTTCAAACACATGTGGGTGCATATAACTTGGGCCTGTTATAAGGGTGCATATAACCTAGGCCTGAATTATAATGGTACATACTTTATCAAAATTATTAAGACAACGATAGTTGGATACATCATATAAAAACCTCCCTCTCCCTTTCTCTCCTCTCTCTTTACCAAAATGATTAACAGAACAATAGCTGGACACAAGCGTTTGATCCTACAACTGGTATCAAAGCACATGTCACGAATCCGAGTCTCCCATGGCACAAATAGTGGTATGCTTGGCTTCAAGTTAGGCTACTGCTGGGGGTTGGGAAGAAATCCTATGAGTTAGTCTCCTGCATTAGAGACGAGTTGCGCTCAAGTCTACTTTTTCTTTTAACATCAAACAATTCTAAAAAGATGAGGAGTGCATATTCTCTTTTCTTGCTTTTCAGCCTATTTGCTCTAATTAGCAATATCCACTTCTATGGCTCGTATTTAAAAAAAAAGATTCAAATCAAAATGATTATCAAATATTTGGTGAAGAGCATCTATTGTGGATTTATCGCTCGTATAGGATGTATCCCGGCCACCATCAAGCTCAACCTCCTACACTCCACGGCTGTCGTGCCCATCCTTCGAAACGCTGCGGCAACCACGCTCATCCGCCTGAGAACTATAGCCAACATGCTGCTTCTGCACCAAAAGAGTTTTGAAAGCATACAAATTATAGAAGAAAATATATAAGTCCTTCACCTGGCTTTTTATTGTGATTAGTTGTTATGTAATGCTATATATATATATTTAAAATAGCAAATATTATTTGTAAATGTTAACTTATATTATCCATGTTATGTCTAAAAACAGCTTATACCTCATGTCATTGGTCGACTTTGACCATCCCTATTATTTTGATGGAAATATCCAAGCTTCACTCTGATTATAGATACACATGGATAAATTAACAATTGGCTTTTGGTGATCGCGAACATCTGAGATCGTCTAGACAATCGCTGATCAGCTACCGCCATAAAAAAGCATTCATTTATATTAGCTATGCGTGTTTTAACGACTGCCTTAAATTGATCGCTAATTCATCTCAAAATATATTTTTTAATTTATTTTATAATTCATCTTAAATACATTATTTTTGAAATTTTAGTTTTCTTTCGACAATAATTGATTTTTTTATAAACGAATTTCTGAGATTTTTTTGGTATTTTTAAGAATTTTTTTTTTGAAATATTAGGTTCTTAATATTTTTTCTCATGCAGGCCTGAAATTAAATATCATTTTATATATTTAATATTGTTTTTTTATTCGAAATTTTTTACCGAAAAGTTTTTATTTTCTTAGAACAGGCCATGATATCAAATTCACTGTGTTGATAAAGGGTAATATAGTCTTTTTGCATGTAACTTTTTATTTTTTTTCTAAAAGAATTAGGTAGTGTGTTTATTAAAAGCGCTAGTGCAAATAACCTTAGCCTTCCAAAAATAGTCCGAATAACATTAACCTGGGCCTTTAACTAAAGCCTTGTGTTTGGGCAAAGAGTAATGTCGAATACTAGGCCCAACTATTTTCAAGCCACCTATAATGGGCCATCCATCTTTCTCGGGCCCACTTGCCACCCCTCTTTCTCAATTCATCGACACTACACGTGGAGTTATTTGAACAAACGACACCGCTTGACTTGTAACAGGATAACAAGTAACAACACAGTTCACGGCAACTGAAAAATCTCAAACTTGAATTGCGAAAATGGCGGCAGCCGAAGGAGCTTGCCTCAATCATATTGCTAGGGAATCCTCCGATATCAATCGCCTCGCCAAGTTCTATATAGAGGTACCCTTTTACTCTACTATATATATTCCATTGGCGTTGTTTATGGATTTTTTTTTTTTTTGAAATTGCTTACAGTTATGAGATTAGATTTGAAGATGTAGCGAGTTTGGAAATGTTCTTCGTATTCGAATTTTGAGACGGCGAAGTTGATTATGTTTGGATTGTAAACAAAATTGAAATGCTGTATGCTGATTTTAAATTATGATTTTCCATATTTTCAGTTTCTAGCGTTTGTAGATGTTAAATTTTTTATAATTTTTCGGATTCGGGGTAAATATTAATGAAAATAGAAAAAGAACAAGAACAGGAAGAAGATTTTGATTTGTGGGTTCTTCACACTTTTATTTTTGAGCAAGTAGATTCCCCAAGTTCCTTTTTCTGGGGTTTGTTAATTCTCTTTTTAGAAGTTGTTTATGATTATGAGATTGGAGCTGAAGAAGTAATATGTTTGTCTTTGTAAAATTTTAGTTTTTGAGATGGATGGTGGTATATTTACTGTGGATGTTTTGTTGGTGTATGACACATGTGTTTTGAAGTTGATTGTGATTGCATTAAAAATGGAATTTGGTGATTTTAAGTTGTGGTTCCCATTTCCCATATTTTCAGTTTCTAGAGTTTGTAGAAAATAAATGGTTGTCTGCTTCACTTTTAAGATTCAAAATTACTGAAAATTGAAATTGAGAGAAAATATTAATAAAAGAAAAAAGAAAATAAGAGGAAATGATAATTATGATATAGTGGGTTCTTCTTCTCCAGACTTTTGGTTTTGAGCAAGTAGAGTCCCCAAAGTTCGAATTTAAGGTGATATGGTTGAAGCTGGGTTCGTCACTCTTCCTTCACCTCATCGAAAGGGACCCCATCACTACGCTTCCAGAAGGCCCATTTAGCGCCAAATCAGCTGTGGCAGAACCCAAGTATCTCCCCAGAGGTCACCATGTCTGTTTATATGTTCCGAAATTTGAGTCCTTTGTTCAGAGCCTTAAGGTGCACACATGATGTTTCTGTTTTTTGTGTTCTTCAAAAAGTAGTTGAGCTCTCTGCAATTGTGTGATTGTGTTGTTTAACCCTGCTGTTTGAATGAAGCTTCTATGCATGCTTGTGCATCATTGTTATGAAGATTTGTATGGACATAGTATGAAAATAGAGCAAGTTTGGCTGTTCTGTTTAGGAATAATTTTTAATATTTCAGGTGGGAATTTGGTGTTGTTAGGGGGTGTTTCGTTCAAATTCTTTGGTAACGGGAATGAGCAGGAATATACGGTAATTATTGTGCATAGTGACATAAAGATTATCAATTCACCTTGATCATATTTTATACGGGATAATGAGACTCAAAACATGTTATCAGTACACCATTTTGATTAACTAACTCCCTCCTAAAAGGCTAAAACCATTCCTCAATGATTTCACTACTCCTCAACCAACAATAATTATTTTATCCCCATTTATTCTTAGATTAGGGTCAAAACACTAACAATGTAACTATCATTCACATTGTGTTTGTTCACTATTCAATGATTCTCACCACCATTCTCGTTGAAGAATTTGAACCACGTTTCACCGTATGTGTTTGATTGCTTAAGAGAGTACCTTTATAAACCTTGTTGGACTTTCTGAATTCAGTTCGCATATGGTCTTTTATCTGTTTATACATTACAGCTGGTAATATATTTTTTATTTTCCCTCTCCAACTGAGATGTCAATTCTATTACTGACATGTTTTACTTGAGACTTGCAAGGAAGAAGAATGGGTCTTAGGCCTATTTCATTCATTGATTATGTTTCCCCTTGGTTGGAGTCGGCCCATGGGCACAGTACTTTGGATTATTAAAATTTTTTGTTGAGGTTCGACCGGTTTGGCATTGGATGGAAATTGTCCTGCTGTTCTTTTTCTAGTTTCCTAGTTTCTCTTCTGTGATTATATTCTCTCCCTTTATTCTCAAACAACCAGGACTAGTTTTCTGGCCTTTGTTCTCTTGGATATGTTCAGTTAGTAAAATCATTTACTGTTTACTTGATTTTAACTCCTTGAACATGATTTAACCGTCCATGGTTCCTTACACCATTGCATTACAACATACGGAAAAAATTGACATTCGATATCATCAGCACTTTGCTTTTACAACTAAATTGTAACACAATTCCTAAAAACCAAACCAGGTTGACTCACTACCTAGAACCATAGAAAGAGCAAGTGTTTTCCCCTCCTTATTTTATGTTTCTTCTTTGGCCGTGTGTAATTGACAGCCGAATTGGTCACCATTTCACATGCCGTATGAAAGATTTGGTTGTTTCCTCTGAACAGGATAAAGGGATCCCGGTGCATGAGACGAGTCAATCGGATGGGAAGATAAAGCAAGCGTTCTTTTTCGATCCAGACGGTGAGTCATTTTCCAAGCTAGACGAAGATCTGTCAATTTTGTAGTGCATGGAATTCATTCATAGATCATTTTCTAAGAATAGAAACAAATTTGATTCTAATGTGCAGGAAACGGATTGGAAGTAACTACCCGGAGTCCAGTTGCGTAGAATGTAGATCACAGCCCATGTGATGCAAGGATAATAGTAAATAAATAAAAAGATTACTATGAAGCCAAGTTCTTGCAACTCTGAAACTACGTGTATTATGTATATGTGTATATGTAGTGCTTGTTGATACTCTTTACTTATCGTATGATGCGCATGATTTAATGTGTTCATTCAGATTGACCTGTGTTATCTAGGTGATTAAAATCAGCACAGATTCCTCTATTCCATGAATTAATATCTACAGGGAATTGTGAGCTTCGAAGTACTCCCTCTGTCCATAAAAATTGGATTACCTTGACAATTCACGGTTATTAAGAAAAATTGATGTTGATGTGTAAAAGTGAGTGTATTAGTATAAAAAAATATTTAATTATTAAAAAAGTACTTGATGTGATGTGTAAAAGTGAGTATATGTATATAAAAAATAAAAACAATGATTGTATGTTTTCCATTTTAGGTAAGTAGACCATTTATTGTGGACGACCATTTAAGGCAACGTGGACCATTTATCGTGGACGGAGGGAGTATTATTTTGGGTAGCTATACCAACATTTTAAATCTAGATAAATATTGATACTTTGTATGTAATTTTAAATTTTTTTTAAATATTTTAACGTGTTTACTTTATGAATTTCAAGTATGTGCATCCAATTCTTTTTAATACTCTCTCCTTTTTGGAATTTTTTTTATAATTATAAATAACAATTAAAGTAAGATAAAATGAGAATTTGAATGTAAAATTAAAAAAAATATTTTATTAATTTATAAGTATAAATATTTTTTTGTGAAAAAATATAATTAGAATATTTTTTAACAATTACTCCTTCCGTCTCGTAGGAATTTTCACACTTTCTTTAATTGGACGATCCAAATAAATTTGCACACTACTAAAAAAGAAAGCATTGATTTACGTGTACATTCACAAACTTTTACATATACTTATTCATATACCACTATTTTATATATAAATTTTAAAAAAAAATATATGTCGTCCCATAAGGTGCAAATTCCTACAGGACGGAGAGAGTACAAGGTAACATCACACACTTAATGTGTAAAATACGTGGTGCTTAAATGAAATCAGGTGCCCTATGCAATCTATACTCATCCGTTTAGTCATTTACATAAATTAAACAAATTGGAAAAGAAAATTGTAGGATCAAATTTATGTAAATTAAAATATTTAAATATTATATTTATACATTTTCATTACTTTTTACGTATCGTAATTATAATTGAAAATTTTAATGTACCTGAATTCATATTTTAGGCTTATATGTATCTAGTTCTATAAAATTCACAACTCAAGATTAAAAATTAAATTATTAATCGATTAAAAAATATTCAGTAAAATTTTATTTCAATTCAACTCGATTAATTTTCAAAGCATTTCAAATATGACTTAAAGCACCTTAACTTTTTAACTAAATTTGAATAAAATCATTCGACTTGATTTATTTATAAAATCACAGAAATTACCCAACAATTCTAATTAATTGCCGCGTGTAAAATCGAGGACATGTGTCCAAACATACAATCGCCACGTGTTCCCATTTCTTCCAAAACGCACCGACGTTCAATTTTTTTCTATCCGAATTGCAATATTTAAGTATCACCATACATTCGATTTCGTAACACCAATTAATTAAGTTCGTATATATCATGAGTCAAGGACAACCAAGGAGGCCGCAGGCCGGAGGAGGGCAGCAGCAGGATGAGCCCATCAAATACGGCGACGTTTTCCCCGTTTCCGGCGACCTCGCAAAGCAGCCGGTTGCCCCGAAAGACGCCGCCATGATGCAGGCCGCCGAAACCACGATGCTTGGCCAGACGCAGAAGCGCGGCCCCGCTGCCACCATGCAGTCCGCCGCCACCGCCAATGAGAGGGCGGGCTTCGTCGGGCATGGCGACGTCACCGATGCTGCAAAACACGGCGGCGTTACGGTTGCGGAAACTGAAGTTCCGGGGACACGTATAATCACTGAAACTGTTGCTGGACAGGTTATTAATTAGTTATACCATTAATTCTATAAAATTTAATATCTTTTATTAGTATATTTGTGTTATTTTACTATAATTTCCAATATAGTTGCAACTAGGGTTGCAAATTATTTGATTCGATTCGGTATTCATATTCGAATTTTGATATTCGTATTCGAAATTTTATGATTCGAATTCGATTACAAATATTCGATTCGATTCGATTATTATTCAAATACGAATACAAAATAATGATATTCGATTTGATATTCGTAGATATTCGATTAAATATTTTTTTATAAATATTATAATGATAATAGACTTAATAGTTAGTATAATTATTGCTATTATTATTATTGTTATTATTATTTTAAGATTATAGACCATTAGAAATTTATGACTACTATAATTACTATTATTTTAAGGATGTAAACTCATTAGATAATAATCTAGATATCATATGCACCTATATTTCAAACTCTTACCCGAGGGTTGTAAATGAATCAAATACTTTTGATTCGATTAGGTATTCGTATTCGAATTATGATATTCGTATTCGAATTTTTATGATTCGAATTCGATTCGATTCGATTATTATTCAAATACAAATACAAAACTATGATATTCGATTCGATTCGTTTGCAACCCTAGTTGCAACACTTAGATTATTAAGTAATTTAAGTGACATGGTAGAAGTATCGATAATCGATTTTTTTTAGGTCTATTTTTTTCTTTTAATTTCTTTTAAAAATGTAAAATTTGGACTATCTTCCCTTGACGGCCTAGTGCATAGTCCGTAAAACGCTTAAAATTATGACGCCTAGTGCATAGTCCCAACAACACTTAAAATTATAAAATTATGAATTTTGCAGAAATTGGGTAGGTTAGTGTGTCATAAAACATTATGAATAGAAAAATATAATAAATTTAATTTTTAATATATATATATATATATATAATATTTTCGATATTTAAACTATTATAATAATGCGTATGTGATTATTTAAAAATTGAATTTTTTTAATTTATCAAGACCAATTCAATATTTAGAACTCGCACTAGAACATAATTTAATTCCTCAATTTTAACATAAACGGCAAAAAAAAAAAAAAAAAAAGAATTATGAGTTTCAACATTTTAAAACGTGGCCATTGCAGGTTGTGGGGCAGTATCTCGAGCCTAAAACGGGAGGTGGTGGAGACGCCCGGAAAACCGCATCAACTATCGGAGAAGCCCTAGAAGCCGCCGCCCAAACTGCCGGCGATAAAGCAGTTGACCACAGTGACGCCGCCGCGATACAGGCGGCGGAGTGCAGGGCGACGGGTTCTAACATCATAACTCCCGGCGGTCTTGCGGCTGCAGCGCAGTCTGCCGCGGCTTACAACGACGGCTTCATCGGCAATGATGGAAAAGTCAAGCTTCGTGACATTTTAACAGTAATCTTCATACGCTATATATATATTGCTAATTTTTTGTTTAATTATTCATCAAAATATTTATATATATCATAAAAATACCGCCGTCCTAGGGAATTTTTTTTTTTTTTTTCAAGATCTTGATAATTGAAGATCGTAATTTTAAGATATAATATTTTAAGAAATAAAAACCAATTTAAATCAATATGAAGCCCGAGTTGGTTTGAATTGGGTTGAATTTGAGCTCATATACTTTTTCAAAGCTATCACTCTTAAATTTTTAATTAAGAATTTTTTTTTATAAATATAAATTTTATATTACAAAATAATTTATATAATATTTTATCCATTAACGTAGGAAGTAAATATTTTTTTTAGCCTTCCATTTTGATTCAATTCTATAAATAAAGGTCATGTGCCGTCTTACCTAAGATTAAAAACAATTTTCCATCCTAAGAACATACATTTGTATATTTCCCCTTCTAATTTTGTTAATTATTCTGCATCCATTATATTTTATATATATATTTATATATATATAAAACCAAGGTACTGAGCATTTGCACATTAATTTAATATTTGCGAAGTATTTTTTTCACACAATTAAGTGTTATAATTTGATTTTTTTTGATTTTTTTTCTAAATATTAATTAGGGGGCGAAGGCAAAACTGGCGGCGGATAAGGTGGCGACACGGGAAGATGCGGAGGGGATTATGAGTGCAGAGGTGAGGAATGATGCAGACATGAAGGTGCATGCCGGAGGAGTGGCGGAGTCGGTGGCGCTGCCGCCACCAGGAATGAGAAAGGTCTAGCTGTGGCGGCTGCCGCCAAGAAGAATGAGGAAGGTTTAGCTAAATAAATATGTGTACTTACTTATGTGATAAGTAGCATCATAGTTTTTTTGTTAAAAAAAAAAAAAAAAAAGATAGGAGACGTATATTGGGCATGTAATTGATTAATATGTGTGTGTGTGTTTTTTTTTTTTTGGGTGGTATTGAATATGTGTGTTTATGTATAGAATGAGTAGTATTATAATTTTAATTTAAAAAAAAAAAAAAAAAAACAGATGGAGATGTGTAATTTTTGTTCAGTGGAGTTGGTATAATATTATTTTACTTGCTTTTGCTGTGCAGCAGGAGAAATATGTATATTATGTATGCGACATAGCGGCGATAGTAAAAAATAAAATTATTATTTGTGAAATAATTATTTTATTTATAAATTAATTTGAAGTATATGAATAAATTATTTAACTAGTATTAATTTTTAAAATTATTTTGTAATTTTTTAAAATAAAATTTGTGACAAGAACCAGGGCGTATAGGCAAATTTTTAAAAAATAATGTTATTTCGATTATTTTGGAGCATATTACGATAATTTTTGTACACAATTTTAAAAATATACTATCTTCGTTCTTACTCTTTTTTTTAATTTTTATTATATTTTTCTCACAAGAAATAATAAAAGAGGAAAATAGATTTGGGACGGAGGAATATTATTATAGTACTGGGAAAGTGGAGTTCATTTCAGATACTCTTTCCTCCCTTTTTTTTAATTGTTTTGTTTGAGAAGACGTATTATTTATTATTATATGGTGGGCAACATCTTGATTTTTATATAAAATAATAAAAAATTGTTTTTGTTGTTTTATTTAAGAAAGTGTATTATTTATTATTATATGGTAGGCTACATGCTGACTTTTATATAAAATAATAAAAAATTGTGAAAAATAATGAGAAGTTGAAATTTATTATGGGACAAAAGAAGGAAAGTGAGATTATATTATTTCGCAGTGAACCACCAAGCCACATCACTGGAATTCCGTCGGAGATGAAGCTGTCGTCTTCCTCAACTCCAAAAGAAATTTAACTGTCTTTTGACTACTGTCTCTGGAAGCTCAGCGTCAATTGAAAGAGAATTGAGGCCATTGCCAAAATTCAAGACAACCGCCATCTCCATGGAAGCGACACAATATGGTGGAAATTGCTATGGTTTCACAGCTGCCCCTAATCTTCCACACTAGTAACAACCGCCATTCTTTCAATTTTTTTTTTTTTTATGCAGAGATGGTGTTTGCAGCAACCTTATTTTAATTTTTCACGATTTGTGTTCTAAATTTAGTGGGGGTGCATAGTGATGAGGGTTAGTTAAAGGATTTTGTGGTGTGTGGACTCATCATTTGATGAGTGTAATCTTGTATGTGTACTTCAAAGTTTAAACACATGTGGGTGCATATAAACCAGACCTGAATTCTAATGACACATACATTATCAAAATGATTAAGAGAACGATAGTTGAACGCATCATTTAAAAGTATCTCTCTCCTCTCTCTTTACCAAAATGATTAACAGAACGATAGTTGGACACAAGCGTTTGATCCTGCAATTGGTATCAGAGCACATGTCACAGATTCGAGTCTCCCATGACACAAATAGTGGTATGTTTGGCTTCAAGTCAGGCTACTGCTGGGGTTGTTGGAAGAAATCCCAGGAGTCTCCTGCCTTGGAGGCGAGTTGCGCTCAAGTCTACTTGTTCGCTCAATTAAATGCATAGTTGTGTGCCACCGGTGGCGCTGAAGCTAGATATGGGTTAAGAAAAATAAAGTAGCACCTCACTACAAGTCTAGACTTTAGTCCAGCGGCAAGCGTTTGATCTTACAGTTATAGGTCACGCTTCATCTAACTCAAACAATTAGGCACAACACCTCACTACAAGTCTAGACTTTAGTCCAGTGGCAAGCGTTTGATCTTACAGTTATAGGTCACGCTGCATCTAACTCAAACAATTAGGCACAACACGTAAGATCTCTCTTTTATACTCGGAGGTCACGCGTTCGAATCTTCATGGGGGCGAAAAGGGTATTGTGAAACACGCGAAAAAAAATATTTTATTTTAAGAGGAATTTTTAGTGAGCGGTTAACAAACGCTTTCTCAAGGTTTTTTTGAAGAATGATAAAAGCCCTTATAACCGCTCTTCGAGGTCAAATCTGTATTAGTGACTATGGTAATTACAGAAAAAATATTTGTATTATTTTCCATTCAACATGCTACATATGAGTGTGTGTGTGTGTGTGTGTTTATCATTTATTGCAACACACATGAAATGCTACTTATAAGTTATAACATTCAAATATGATTGTTGGAGTGTGCTCATAATGAGCCACAAATGTCATCTGATTATAATCGAAGAACACCTGAGTAATGTCCTTTAACTCAGGATTTCAAAATTCAAAACATGTTGCAACCGTAAGTCTATAGCTGTAAGTTTTAAACTGGTTATTGTATATTATTGTGTGTATCATAAACTTTTCGACTAATATATATATATGTGTCTATGTGATGAGCTTAATGGAAACACAAATTTAAAAAATGATAATAATATAGGTTTACATTATAATAATGTTTAAAAATATGGTATTACATAAAACTAATCAAAATAAATTAGGTGAAGGCCTAATTTATTTTATTCAATAACATGTATTCTTTCAAAATCCTTTTGGTGGAGGAGCAGGGTGGTGGCCGTGGTGTTTCGGAGGATGATCGTGGTGGCCATGGTGGCCGTGGTGATCATGGTGGCCGTGATGGCCGTGGTGTCCATGATGGCCGTGGTGTTCGTGATGGCCGTGGTGGCCGTGGTGGCTATGGTGGCCGTGATGCTTCTTGTATGAGTCACTAATAGTCCACAATATGCCCTCTTCATCAATAATTTCATCATCATTTTCACTTACATTGGAACTTGAAAATGATGAATCTTCTTCTAAAATACGAGCTATAGAAATGGGTACGATAACTAGAATCAAGAAGCTAAGAAACAACAAAAAAGAATATGCACGAGACATTTTTTTTTTACAACTAATTGATGTGAAAAAAGTATATATCAATATATATTATTTATAGGAATTAATTGGTAGCATTAAATCTGCTACCATTAATTGACTTTCTGTATGGGAAATTCAAAATTAATACATTTTCATGAGATTTGAATTTGAGAATCTATTTCACATTTATATTAATAGTATTTTGATAATTAATGTTATTTATTCTATCCGATTAATATAATGAAGGTTTTAAACATTGATTGCGTGCTGCCATATATATTATTTGAAACAGCTTGCTTTTGGATGATAAAAATGTTATCATTTATAATATATACAATTTTGGATGATAACAATATTATCATTTATAATATATATATAAATATTTTTTTCCTCAATATATTGTGGTACATTCACGGGTATAATATATATAAAAAAAAATTTGAATAAAATATGTAAGACGAAAATTATGAAGTTGACTTTTGAGGGTGAAAATTTAAAATAATATTATTATTTTGAGAATATACAAACTTTTTATATCGATATCATTTATAGAAAAGTTTGCAAAAAAATCTTACGAATTATGTACTCCCTCCATCCCACACAATCACTTGCAGACTTTTCTTTTTGAGACGTCTCACAATATTTTGCAGAATCTAGAAAAAAAAAAATATTTCATAAACTCCACCCTCACTATATTTACACATTTATACAAAATGTCATTTTTTGTTGCACAATATACTCAATCCAACTAATTTCTTTATTTTATACATAAAATTTATCAAATATCCTCTCAAAATATTTTTCTTTTACTCTTTTCTTAATATGTATGCTCTTTCTTCGAAAGTTCTTGGGTGACGGAGGAAGTAGTTTTATATATATATATATATATATATTGCAATTTAATACATCTGATTATTTTCTCACAATAATTAAATGAGTACGCTGTAGAAAATGTCACACATACTTGTTCACAAAATCTCTAACAAAAAAAAATTAAAATAATGTATTTAAAAAATATTTTTAAGTTAGATTTCTTAAGTTTAAAACATATTCTAAGATCTTGTTTTCATTTTTGTAAACATTGTCTTATTTGTAGGCATGTAGATGCACTCTACATGATATATGATATATCCGACAATCACATTATTTAATTACTATAAAAAAATTGTCAGATAAAACTTAATCAATTGGTGTATTAAATTATAAAAAATAAAATAGAATTAATAAATAATATAAAGTTCCTGACTTTTTTTCAAATAATCCTTTAAAATATACAGTTTTGGATAAAGAAAGAAATTAATTACTACCAATCTACCATATATTATTTTTCCTATTAAAAGAATTAATTATAATACTATTAAATAATATTCTCTTTTTAGCTATTGATTCAATAATTTCCGATGCTTTAAATATTGAATTGTTATTATGAATCATTATTCTATCATTTGTTATTAATAGCTAACAAATAAAAGAATATTTTATTAATGAGTAAGTCTCTTAATTATAAACCAATTTTCAACATAAACAAATTGAGTAATTTTTACAATATACCACCAACGTCTCAAGAAATATTACTTTTAGTGACACATTTTTAAAAAATAGTGTAATAAATATATAAAATATATATGAGAGTCCGTGATGAAGATCTAAATAAATATTTTTTTCTTATCCACATTATCCTGGGACAAATTATAAAGTAAAGTAATAAAAAAATTTATTTTAGAATTAAGATATAATTTTGAATTAGATATATTGCAAGTAAAAGATTCATGAAACAAGAAGCAAATCAATTTTTTTTTAAAATCCGTTGAACCGGATTGAACTGAAAACCGGTCATAGGATTTGTCTGATGACTCCCTGAAAATCGTTTTTAAGATTCCACCAGTAAAAATTGGTCAAAATAGGTAAATACCGGTTGAATCGATGAAAATTGAAAAATATCAATTGAATTGACATGTTTTTATATATTAGTTCTTTTTAATTTAATTTTTTTATTAAATTAAATTGTGAGATACGTTTCAACCCCGAAATTATTTTATTTTACAATTCACATATTTTATTCATAATAATATTTTAATTTGAGACTTCACTATGCATAAATTTACAATATGTCATGGATTACAATTCGATATCATAACTTGAATTGTTTGGATTTTTTTTTTGATTGTCTATGATTGTGTTGTGTTTAATTCAATATAAAACTTACAATTTATTAAAATTTTATATGAGAATATTAATTTATTTATTTTTAATATAATATATATAATATTAAAAAATAGAACGAAAATTATTTTAACGGTTAGACTGTAGCTGCACTCGATTACACCAACCGACAATTGTGCTCTTTACAATATGGTCATCGATTCGATTATGAAAACACTAAAGAAAATTGAGTAATTTAAAGGCAGTTGAATTAATTTATATTAAATATTTTTCCCTTTTTAGATATAATTTAAAGGCAATATAATTTTTTTTACGGGAGTATAAATAATTCATATACACAATAAAGTGACATTAATTTAAATTCATAAACGCAATTCACAATAAAGTGACATTAATTTCAATTAAAGGCCACATAGAGAATTTATTTACACTTTGAGAATGAATTTGCAAATATTAAAAAATTTACATGTTTGTCTTTTTTTATAAATATATTGTAACTACTATCCTTTTCTATAAATATCTACTCCCTCTATCCTACAAGAATTTGCACACTTTTCTTATTTGAACGTCCCACACAAATTTATATACTACTAAAAAAGTAAACATTGATTTACATGCACACTCACAAACATATACACATATTTATCCATATGTCACTACTTTATATATAAAATATATTTTTCTTAAAAAATGTGCCGTCCCCGTAGGGCATTGAAACTCAAATTAACCAATTAGTCCCTGCATGTTTTGCTTTAGTACGTAGGGATATCCTGAAAATTTAAATTAAATCTCAATGATCATTATTATTTAGAAGATTTAGCTAAGTAATCATATTTTTTTTGGCTTAGGAAATATATTTTGATATACGAAAAAAATTATAAAATGGTTCAAAATAATAACATAAATTATAAATTGGTTTTGTACAAATTTTTTTTTATAATTATATACAAATAAATATATATATTTGCAAATATTTATATTTTAAACCAATTTATAAATATAATATTTTTTAACTAATATATAATTGTTCACGCATTTATACAACATTTGTGCCTCACGTTTCACACATTTGTGAGTGTTGCTCATGCTTAAAGCAGAATTCTCCTACATTTTTACAAATACTGTTGTTTTTATATAATTATAGATTTATAGTACAATTTATTATTCTTATTATTTTTTAAAAAAATAATAAAATGGGTGCGCAAGCCCATTAGCCTGCAGTTTAGGTAGAGTTGGATTACCTTTTTTTTTTTTAAGGTCCAATCTAAAAATAATATGACTGGACTATCTGCTTTACCAGCTCTTAGATATGCATTAATTTTTTAATAGCTTGAGTTATATACACCCCCATATGTTAGTAGTACACACAAGATGAGCACACGCATTATAAAAGTAGTACACCAATACTAATCTATCATTTTTATCCTTATACGTGAAATCCTAGTTTCTCTCTCTCTCTCTCTTGTTAGTAGTACACACACAAGATGAAGACACACATTATAAAAGTAGTACACCCATACTAATCTATCTTTTTTATCCTTATATTAAAAACCCTAGTTTTTTTCTCCTTTTTCTTTTTTAATCTTATTTTATTTCATTAACTTTTTTTCTCTCCTCCCATCTCGGCCGTCACCACTATATATTGTTCTTCTCTCTACCTCCATAATTTTACTAGTATATTTATATCATATTTGTGATTTTTTATCTATTTTATTACTTTAAACTATAAATTAACTAAGACAAAAAATTATATTAGACGGTCTAATAATTTGAGACTATATAAATTAGCATTTACTTTCTACTAATGTGATAATGAGTTATGCTCAATTTAAATCTCATTTAGTTGTCTCATGTCATGAAACGGTCTCGTACAAGATTAACTCATTAATTAATTTGTATTATTATATTAATATTATAAACTTTTCAATTAATATACATACTTAATGGAAATATAAATTTAGAGAACGATGTATATATATGTGTGTGTATTTGTGTGTGTTCTTCAACATCCAACGAAGATAATGTATAGGTTGATATTTTATAATAATGTTTGGTAGTTTAAAAATATGGCATTACAAAAAACTAATTAAAATATAAATATAAATGAAAGACATTTTTTTTTATCAAATAGATAAACATTGTATTTCACAAATGGGTATAAGAAATACTCCAAAACATAATTCTCATTCCATTTTTGCCATTATCATTTAAGTAAGACCATAAAGAAAAAAATATCACCTAGCTCCATATCAGCAAGCTAGAAAAGGAAGATTCTTGTTCTTCATTACATAATATCACTCCTCATTTCTTTTATTCAATAATTTGTATATGCTTCAAAACTATTTTGGAGGAGAAGGGTGGTGGTTAGTGGTGTTTTGGAGGATGAGCATGGTGGTGCTTCGGCGGG